>JAGDQP010067109.1:0-11191 GCA_022664845.1 Lepisma saccharinum
GCGCTCTACCAACTTAGCCACCGTGGCCCCTGCGAACAAGCTGGCCTTAAACGATATGTCACATGAACCCCTTCCTATGTGAAATTCTCGACTTTAATCCCGGGTTCCTAACTGTTGGCAACAATTCTTAATTTTTTGTTGCATGCAAAAGTTATGAATTTGGCTTCTTTGAATTCTGTAGACACCCTGTCGGACCATATATTTCATAAAATATCGGAATTTCCGCACGTGTTGCATCAGGGAGAAGCTGAAAACTCGGCGTATCTCTCATACGGCGATAGGATGTAAACATGGAGTTCGAAAAATGTAGGCATTTGCTTCAATAAAATTCTCCACTGTTCACTGCTTTGGCACTTGACTATTGATCGGAAAATCATTGATTTGACAAGTGAGAGTTTTAGTTGTATTACGCCGATGGTAAAGTGAAGCCATAAAACAAAGAACCATACATGTATGACTGACCCTGTCCAGAGTGCTGAGAAAGGAAGAAAAGGGAGTTGAATGTGGTACGTTCTCATTTCAGCTTCACCGTTGTAGAAAACGCTATGTGATTGAATATCATTATCCAGCATGTCTTCCCGAGGACATCTTTTAACGTAAAAATAATTTGTCGAAAACTTCGTCTGGTGGTTGATCGATTTTTCTTAATGTGAATGTCTATCTTCACCTCCATTATCACATTGTTAACGGTGCTAAGATGATGAACATCAGGGGCCATAGTGGTAGAGCGTTCACTTCTGGTGCATGGGGTTCTCAGTTCGATCCCGAGTTGTGCCATGTGAGCTTTGTGGTGGGCAATGGGCATACACCGTGTGCATTGGTTTTGTCGGGTTCTTCCGTTTCCTCCTCCTTTCTTCATTGCACTCTTTCTCTCATCATCATCATCCAATCGGCCTGATTGCCTAAAGACCTGAAATAAAATTCAGATTAAAACATGAACATCAGCATACTCCTTTTTAGTTAATTTAATAACTATTAAGATGTATTATTGTGCTTTGGTGTTTGTTCTTCTGTTGGTACTTAAAACTACTGTATGCAGCAGGAGAGCGCTTGTCTGTACAGGAACTTTTCTGAAATCTGGTTTTACTGTTACAAACATGTGCTAATAATCCATTTTTGATATACGTACATAAAGATGATAGAAACTTTTCAAGAACTTCTAGCTGTCTTTTTCGATTATGGACGTGGTGTGTTTGTCTCTAACGCCCTTTGTATTGTGAAATTGTAAAGCTTCTTAAATAACGTAGTATAGGTCACACATTTGTTAATTTCGTGTCTGATAGTACGGACGATGATTATGTAGAGTTATAGATTCCTGACTTTTTAAATGTTTTTATGATATGAGTAAAGATATGTAGAATGTAGTTGTGTACTTATACAGTGTGTGTGTGTTTGTTTCCAGGGAGTGACCTTGTGGTTAGTCTCACATCAACCTTTGAGGAAAAATTGAAGTCATTAAATTCAGGATATCAAGCGGAAAAGAGGGAAGAGACTGAGCAGCTACTAGAGGTGCAAGAAATAATAGAACCCGTGAACTCATCAACCCCCGGAACTCAGGAGGAGGCTCAACGGAATCTGTATCGAGATCCAAGTCTGCATCGAGGCGAAAGTAGGTCTGTGAAGAAAGGATCGACGGCGAAGGTGAGAAATTGGTTTGTAAACACTGAGGAAAAGGAATTTAGATCTAAGCGTTGTAATTTATTTAATTGTAGACCTACTTTTCCTTACAGGTGCACAGGAAATCCTCGTATTATTACCGAATAGAGCACAAATCAAACATAGGAACGACAATATTTTAAAGTCCAAAATCAGACCCTCAGTCGTCGTAAAACGAATAAGGACATAGTAATTAGACAGGTTAAAAAGGAGGTGGGAAGATCTTGTCAAAAGTTCAGTCACTCATTTATACAAAATGTCCCTGAAATAATGATTTCTTGTTGTTTGATGTAAATAATCACCTCTCGAAGTTTGTACCATTATTTCGGGGAAACCCTGTATATTTGTTGACAAGGTAAACCTGTCTAATCCGGTTTTTTAAACCTGTGTAATTCCCATGTTCTTGCTTGTTTCACAGCCACTGAAGAAGAGCCAGAATTTGGGTTTGAAGGTAGTTTTGTGCATTCGGTAATTATATGAAGGTTTCCTGTGTACTTGTATTGAAAGGTAGATCTATTATGTTATCCTCGTTACGTACTGAATATAATATTTAATTTTAGCTCCAGTAGCTTGTTTATCTATCGTAAATTGAATTTCTTGGGTGTATGAACATTGCTTTAAGCATATTTTAAATATAGAGAGAGATGTCGCTCATTTAGTATGAATTCTATGGAATGAGAGTTAAGAAAGAATTGACCAGTGGCTGTATTATTGGTGCTGTCCTTGTGTTTAGCTGGTGATAATAAATTAAAAAAAAAAAAAAAACTAAACCAAGTTTACTGTCCTGAGCAGGGTTCTTATGAACTTTACCAACATGTTCCTCTAGGAATTAAGCTTCGGGACAGACGAATTAGAGCTAGTAGGAATAGCCATTTCATAACTTAAATGTGTTGATATCCCGGGCCGAAATATCATATTATTATGGAGATGAAAATATATCTATGATGTATTATTTTAATAATTTCGGTTGTACACAGTTTTCACGGGTGTTAATCTGGTCCAACATAGTTTTTTTTCTCTCTCTCTCTCTTTCTCTCTAAATCCACATTGGGGTCTCCAATCTACGTATGTTTAGGTGTGTTCACAGGAAATTACTCAACACTTTGTAACATGTTGGGAGTAAAGAGATTCCGCGGTAATTATTACAGTCCGATTTATCTCCTTTTTTAATATTAAGTTTCTTTAGGTTACACATAGATACAATAATAGTGAACAAATTAATAAAGAAAGAGAGAAATCTATCCAAAGGTCATTGTCAACATGTCGTTAACCTGTTGTCAGTGTGGTTTTCTTGAAATTATGGGATACTGTAGCCCCTCTCTCTGTCTGATTTAGTACTTTCTATGAACGCTATAATTGAGTACGCATCTGTTATTTAATTATACACTCGATGAAGTCTTTGGCTGCTTTAAAATCCATAAAAAACTGAAGTTTCAACGAAGGTGACCCTGTTCGATGTGGCAGGTTTCTCTTTGTTTTAAATTTGGCTCAGTTCGGAAATTTTATAAATCATCCATGTTATTGTATTTGAAAGTTTGTAACTACTATAAAATTATGTGTGACAAACAGTAGCTTAAATAGTTAAACATAAGCTAGTGTACAAACTCTACCATTGCTTCATCATATAATTAATAAGATTTTCAGTGAATGGAAGGCGTGGAGAGGACTGAATCATAGTCTTACATTGTGTGTCAGAAATCCTTATTATGCACTTATTAAAGTAAAAAAGCTCGCAAGTACTTTCGCAGCTCGATGTGGTTCCATACTCATGCGTTTGGAGGTTAGGAGAAAGGTTCATGAATACACAACCGTAGAGGTCTTGATCAAAGCAACAGGACAACTAATACAGAACCACCGCACATAATGTAATGGACGCTAAGATTATACACAAAACATACAATCTTAAAGACCGTGTACTATACAAATGTGTCTACATACATAAAAAAAACTGAACTAATTTGTGATCAGGATTAGTTAGATAAAATATGGAATCCGTCCGATTTTACACAGGTCGTAAATAATGCTCACAGTAGTCTTTTAAACATATTGTATTTACAATTCATTTTTATAGTTTTAATCGTATACACAATACACGCCACGTACCACTCTTAACGTCACCATCACACCTTTCCGCACTGAGATGAGTCTCCGTGCATAGCAGTGACACCGTCCACCATCTTGTTACATCTGAGTTAGTTGTCCTGTTGTTTTGACCAAAACCTATACGGTTGCGTATTCATAAACATTTCTTCTTACCTCCAAACGCATGATTATGGAACCACATCGAGCTGTGAAAGTACTTACGATGTTTTTTACTTTAACTTTTTAAGCCAGGTTCTGGGAAAGGGTTTACAAAAATGTTTATCTTATCGCACCTTCTAGAGGTAAACACGTGAGATTTTGTCAGTAAGGGTTCAAGATATTGTCGTGGCTACACTTACCTTTCTTTATTATGTATAAAATCGTGTAGTGGTGAATTTCCCGGCTTCCATTTTGCAGAGTATTCAAGCACAAAATATCGCACAAATCCAATAAGTTAACTATTTACACAAGGAACACACCGCATAAAACCACTATCAATATTTTTACAAGGCCAACCACATAACCGAAGAAGATGAAAGTGGAACGGTGCAATAAACATGAGGAAAATTGAAGGTCTCTAGGTGAAACAAGAGATGACGTCAGTGCTCAGTGCTTCTATGTTGTTATCTGGGAAATATGCTCTAGATACCCAATCATGTAATCACCCAATCATAACAAGTAAATACGCACTCTGTGTGTAAACTGTATTTATGAATAACGACGCGATATCGCGTCGATCGAGCTGAAAGTGTTAATACGTGCAATTTTGTGCATAATGAGGATTTGTGTCACAGAAGGGAAGATCAATAAGATTAGTTACAGAATTTTACCTGGTAAATCATTCGTTACCAATTCGTGCTTCTGAAAGTCTTCAGACTTTCACTTCCTCAGTTACAGAACTGACTCATTCAGAAAAATGGCAGACAAATAGATTTTCATAATTGTACAATTTCCAAAAGCAGCCATTGCCAAACAACCATCTTAGAAGTAGTAACTAGCATTTTAAACCTAATATTTGGATGAATGCGTGTCGATAAATAATCACGGCACTTTTTGTAGCGTTGAAAACTTTGGTGCTGTTTTACCTTTTCCTTATGCTTTATTTTTGTCACTGAGAAGTGGAACATTTGTTTCTCGAATCCTAGGGATGTTTCCAGAAGCATGTAGCTACTTCTAGTAGATAATGTTGCTACGTAAGAGCTGTCGATAATTCCGTCGCTCCTTGTCATTAAGTTTAACCTTTACAAACCCAGAGTACTGATATCTTCGGAATATAAAAGTTAAGGTTAAAGTGTTCTTATTTAAACTTGTACTCTAATATTATTGCTTCCTTCATTTCGTGATTGAATGATAGTTCATACATTTATCTGGTTGTGATCGTTTCAGGAAAATGCTGGTAGCAGAAAATCAGAAGGTTCATATATGTCTGAGTCGGGAAAAACCATTCTACGAAGCACAGCAGATAACAGAGAGAGGGAACCAGCACGAGGAAGGAAAAGAGAGGCTCACTCTTGTGGTTCGAGTGACATCGATAGACAGTTGGATCATCACGCGTTGAGCGACAACTGCAACGACAACAAACACAAAGAGGGGAGATTGAAGCGTTCGGATTCGCTAACTAAAACTGAGAAGACTGAATCGAATATCAAGACGAAAGACATCAAACGGAGACAGGAACTGGCCAGTCGAAGTAATAAACTAAAAGAAAAAGAGAACATTGAGAAAGGTGTTGTGCTTACGAAATTAAAACGAAAGAACGGTATGCCCCATACGTCGTTAAAAAGACGTCATACTGTGGGAGGAACGAAGGATTTTGATAAGTTAAATTGGGTTTATAACAGTAACAATAAATCCAGAAGAGATTCCAAGCTGCCAGCGTGGGATTGCCTACAGCCGGTTATTATGAGTGACGATGTGAAAGAACAGTGGAGATTGAATTTATGGTTGAAAAAGGGACGGTGTCAGCTCCGGACCAGCTCGCCTGATTTGAGTTCGAGGGATGAAGGGTTCTTGGTTGCGATTGATATCCGGGACATATTATCAAGCTGTTCAGGACGACCTCAAAGTTTGCCTGATCCAAATTTGGCTTCCAGAATTTTTAAAGTTCCTTTGGAATCTCACGTGTGACGGGACAAATTTAAGTAAAATACAAAGTGTAAAATGAATAATTAGAAATGAAATTCTCGAAGTTTATTCTGTGATAATGAAATAAGGTTTGAAATTTTACCACGATGTGTTAATTAAAAAAACAAAAAAACTTTCAAGTGATGACTTATTGTTAAATTAAAAGTGATCGGCAGTCGTAATATTTACAATTATGTTGCCTTCTGCAAGAAATTTTTTGTAAGTAGCTTCTGTTTCATTTTTTTTTGTAAGCGTTATTAAAAATGGCTGCTCAAAAGGAGACACGGCAGCATGAAGCCGTCCAGTGGATTCTTTTAAGATGCCTTATTAAAACACTGAACATATGTAGAAAAAGAATTTAGCTTAATGCTTTTTTGTTTATATTCTTGCGTACAGATCTTGTAAAAAATAAAACTTTTTAATTCTTCGTGTACATTAAGAATACATTGCTAGAGAGAATTTCCGAGACACGATTTCACATTGCGTGAATCGCAGTGTGTTCATTTTGAGAGCTGTGTGGTGTATGATAAAATGCAATATTGTAAATAACAGCTTTTTACAAAAACAATCTGGATTTTTCTTTGATTCAACCTATTAGAATAGTGTTGTTAAACCGTTCATGTGATATTGAACAAATATGACACTTTATTATGAGGAAGAGAACGAAGTATGTGATAGGGTAACTGGTTAAATGATACTCACACTATGAAAGCAAATATATGTACACTCACATTATGAAGAAGCCGCTTTCTAATACATGTTTTCACTATTTTACTCTACCTGTCGTCCGAAACCGGAGTTTGGTCCGTGAATGTATGTACTAGATAATGTACAGGGTATATTTCAATAAGTAATATCTTTTTTGTTCCTTTAGATGAAATACTTATTCCTTTTACGTGCTCTGGTTGCAAATCATATTATGTATAGGTGAAATATTCCAATTAGCATTTAAAGAGTGGTAAGGAAAGTGGAAGTTCGTTTTGTTGCGTCTGTAGCTAGTAACTTAAAATCCTCCAAATTGAAAGGTGTCTGTCGACGAAAAACACACTATAATGTTTTAATAAAAACGTTCTCATTAGTTTATAATTAGAAATATTTTGCAGTGTCCTCTAGGAATATTTTATTCAATACTCAGTACGTTATCATCATTAGAGTTCTGGTCCAGTAGCGTAACTAAGGGCGTGTGGGCCTCCCCGCAACAAACCAGAATGGTCCCCACGAGGTTACTGAATTTCGAAACTAAGCTTCGTAAGTAGGCTTCCTTCAACCGAAGCCCCCGCCCCCTCCCCTCGCATTGCGGGCCAGTGTTCTGGTCCATTAGAACAGAACTTTTTTAATACATTTTTACCAAAGCTCTTGTTTTTGTTAACGTAGATGTTGGGCAGAAAACAAAATGCAGTAAAACATGGTGCTTATTAAAAAAGTAGTTTAAGAAGAATTATACGAACGGATCGATTGAAGTGATCAGCAGAGAATGAAGATCCATCTACTAGTTGCTCAGCATACTAATATATCATTTTTGGAGCCATTTCGTCACAATGTTCTGTCGACAGTCACATGATGGAAAAGAACGTATTTCATGTGACTTTCTGTGACAACGGAAATAACTTGTGCAGAGCAACTGCAATACTAGATTGAGTGTTGTAATATCTTCAAGGGAATAAGAGAGAATTGACTTGTTTCTCAACATTTATAACTTACTTTATGACTTACGAAACTCGCAAGTTTATCACCGCAGTAACAAACGTTCGCCACTGGATTCTATCCTGATCAAGTCAGTTTTCATCACAAACACCTATTTCTGGAAGATCTCTTCTGTAGTCTAGTTCTGAGTTCTGTAGCCGCGAGGGAGGAGTCATAGCGTGATCATGGGGGGGAAGACACTTGTAATAGCCAATGCGAAGTAGGTAGTGAAAGCGTGAGTTCTCGTTTGATTGCTTGTGCAGTTTCCACTTCACCCCGCGTGCCAGCCAAGACCACTCTCAGAGCTCTACAAAACTGAGAACTGCACAATAATAATGTCCTCCCAACGACGCTTGAGTCTTTTCAACGCTCTCTTTTCCTCCAAGTTTCGAACCAAGAGGAATATAATATAAAGATAATAATTTTATGTCTACCTGCAAACTCTTCAGCGAGTTCTCAAGACTAATGCTAGTTGAGTGCTATTATCTAGCATGCTACTCTCTGGCGACAAAAAAAGGAACTTTGTTCTTTTCATCCAACGGGGGGAAAATGCCGTAATTATAACGGAGCTGTTCTATTGTTACCTAAAATGAAAAAAAGCAGAACATTTAAGTTTTAAAGAAAGTACACTATGGGAGATGTCCTAGTTATTTTTAATTTACATATTGCATTAGAAGCCAAAATGTATTGTGCATACTCAGGACGTATAAGAACTTGAAATTTGAAGATACTGAAGCAATATATAGTTACTAATAGACCTTAAGAGTCGGTCTCAGGAAGCAGCTTCTCGTATGGTTATAATGCTAAACTAGAACCACTATAACTTTTTTAATATAACGAATATTTTTATGATTTCTTTTGCTGTTCACAAAACCAATCTAATGCTAGGTTTTCGTTTTTCTGTTTTTTCGAAAGGGATGAAGTCTTTGTTGCTATAATTAATTAAACATTATAATTAACATAAAAATATTTTTTCTCGAATAAATGATGTCTAGTAATTTAACTTTTCATTCTATATAAGTTTTGTAAAGTAGCGATAGTAGATTGATCCTTTTAGATGAAAGACAAACAAAAAGATATAGGTTATATTTAGTTTTGTATGAATTACATGAGGATTATTGAAGCTATTTGAAATAAAAAATGGTCTGCTACGATTGTCTGAGTGAACACCGTTCAGTCTTTTAAGCTCCTCCTCCTTCGTGACGTCAGCGCGGAATAATACATTACAATCCTGTCCATGGAATGTGGGCAGCGGGAAGTTTGAGCGAAGTGCAAGCACGGCACAGACAGAGGGGTCAGAGGAGGTAAGGTTTCTGGTGTCACGTAGTGTTTATGGTTTCATGGGTTAGCGTAAACAGCTTGTGTGGGTGTCGAAAGAAAATCAGTGTATTGAGAGAATGGCAAAGCAGAAAAGGTGTCGGGTGGAAAGTCAATGCTTTTTTCTTTCAGAAGCAAGAAGAAAAAAAAGTACAAAGTGGTGACAAGTTAGATGGAGAGATAAGCTCAGGATGTTTATTTCTGCTCCCTCTTTTTTCTTCATTGTGTTGTATTTTGTAGTACCTGTATGAAAATTATTATTACCAAAGATAGTTAGCTCAGTAGGTACTGGATAGATTCGATTTCTATCCAGGAAAAGTGACATTTTTCTCGAGTTCTTCTTTCATTGCTTAATTTATATACAGTATATGCGTCATATGTTTTTATTTCCTGTATCAAATTGATTTTTTAATATCTTTTTATTTTTGTCTATGTATTATTTATTTTTCTCAATGTATTATTCGGACAAGGGTTAGGTGGGAGAATAGCCATAGGCTGAACTTCGCCCGCTTAGATAAAGTATTTTTCAATTCAATTTTGTTTTCTCTGCATTCATCAAAATGGGTACTCGTCAGTAATGATGCCGGTAGAGCGTTGGCTTACCATTCGGGAGGTCGTGGTTTCAATCGCAGCGCCCGACCATCCTGACCGAGGTTTTTTCCAAGTTTTTCTTCTAATTCCAGGTAAATGCCGGTACGGTACCTTCAACTTAGACCCTATCCGACACCTTTCCGCATCCTTTCCCCTCCCCTATCTCGCCCTGAGCCTTAGATTCCTGAAGGCCATCAATAAAATTAATTCGCCAGCAATTACGTCATACAAGTCCAAGAAAGAAGAAAGCGAAAATGACCTCCTAGGTCAGTGCCTGAGATATTGTATCTTTTGAGTTCCTGTAGGCCTCCAATCGGATGCTGGAATAGTTCCTTAAAATTAAGATCACGGTGGTATCATTGTCTTCCTTTCTACGCAACCAAAGATAAATCCTAATATTTCAGATCTGAAATTGATATATGAAGGGATGCCAGAATTCGAACGGTCGGATTCAGTTTTCAATATTGGATTTCACATTCATATGCTGATTCATATTTTAGAACTGTGTTCGAATATCGATTTGGCTCCGAACTGCAAATATCAATCAAACGAAATGTCAACGAGCTGGTGAGTTCTAAGAACCGGACTGCAGTCTTCTTGAGTAAACCGGGCTCCGAACCACTTTGTTGAATGGACGCCGGTGGGAAGTGGGAACTGAACCCGTGACTACGCGCAGAGAATGCGAGCGCGCTAATTTTGACCACCCCGAGGTCTTGGTTCTGCGACGGTATGCCATAATCAGTCCACAAATTCCGGTGATGTTTTGGTCCGTTCGGGAGGCGACATGTTTGTTCAACCATTTTTGCGTACTGTTTTCCGATAAATTTTGACTTAAATTGTAAAATTTTATACTTCGACATGATTGGTTTCAACTCCAGCCACTATTTTCCGTTAAATAGTCACATTTTATAACATTATTAGTGAACTTCCTGGGTAACGCCGCCTTTTAGGGAGCCCAGAAATAAAAACTTCGATTTGTTTCCGGAAATTTTAATGTATCTAGAAATATATATATTTTTTTGGTGGGGGATAACCGAAGAATATCTTCTGGTAGAATTCCCTTGTCAAAACCTGTACTTAAATTTACACTTGGTTCTATTGTTTGGATATTATCATCATTTATGGGTCGATTAAAGGAGGTTTCATTTGGATCAAACGTGAAATTTCCGATCTATAGCTTGCCAGAAGGCGTTACTCAGGAAGTTCACTTTAAATACGCCAGAAAAAAACTGATTTTGAATGGAACAAAACAATTTTCAAAAATAAATCGGAGACAAAGTGAACGTAAATATCACGGTCGTGCAATTTGATTGTCGCGTAAATGGAATAGCAACGTATAACAACCTGTGGCAGCAGGACTCCGTGGAGTTCTTTATTATGCAGTCTTCTCCATTCTCCAGTCATCTCATCCCGTTTTGGACCGTATATTTTTCTCGAGACCATAATTTCAAACACAGTAATGAACTTCGGAAAAGAATTCTTGAAGGCTGGGTTAGCAAGATTTCCAAAGAAGAAAACTGGGAATTCAGAAAGGAGGTTTTCGGTTACCGTGGTACTATATTTGAATATAGTATTTCTAGGGATACTGCGTTTTGCTGAATTTTGCTATTTAAGACTTTTTTCTTCTTTTTTTTTGCCTCTTGCTGCGTTTGCATTAACTACCGTTTTTTGGCGTCACGTGATCCTGCCTACAAGGAGTATTAGACATTGCATTCATGAGCAGAGGATTTTCTAATTG
>JAGDQP010067110.1:0-11191 GCA_022664845.1 Lepisma saccharinum
CATAGCTGGAGTGGAGGTTAAGGGCTATCTCCATGCTGCTGGGTGATATGGAGTGGAAGTGGAGGGTCACATCAGAGCTGGAGGGGAGGTGGAGTGTAGGTGGTGGTAACCTCCGTGCTGGAGGGTGATGCGGAGTGGAGGTGGAGGGCGAACTCCATGCTGGAGAGTGATGTAGAGTGGAGGTAGACGGGCAGATCATAGCTGGAGTGGAGGTGGAGTGGCAGATTATAGCTGGAGTGGAGTTGGAGGGCGAATTCCATGCTGGAGGTGATGTGGAGCGGAGGGCGAAGTCCACGCTGAAGAAGGACTTGTTTCACTACTACATAGTGAAATAAAATGGTTCAGTGTCCTTCTAAGTTCGTACCACTACCTACGGTTCTAGTCTGTGTGTGTATTCATATTTTTGAAGATACTCGACAAATGACATGGAATGACAAAATTTTGGAAAGCGGTACTTGTGAATGTGTATCAAATGAACTATCCGAGATTTTGACATTGTTTATTTTAGCTGTGAAATTATAATGCCCGTAATTGCATAGGTGTATGATGATAAAGATGCCAAAAGGCCTTAAATAATCTCATTTTTGAAAATATTTCATTATTGCAAACTAAAACGACATTCCAGTAATTTGCCAAGTAAGATGCTTGATTACGTATATCCAGTGTTTCTATCAGAGAGGTGATCGGGGGTCTACCCCAGAGTGTCAATCACACCGCCAATCAAAATCAACAAATATTAGCAAGACTAGCAACAAGGGCTTACTCATTATTCTGCTAGAATTAGAACGTGCGTAATGAAGGCAACAAGAAACTTACGAAATGTACAATTGCAACATTTTAGCGTGTCACCCGTCAGGCCGTCACTCACACAATGAATAAAAGTTTCCTTGCGAAACGTATTCAAGCTTTCGTTCCGGAAACTGAAACATTATTCAGAGGTGACTAGTGATTGGGCAGAAAAGAATAACCTCGGTCTTACTTATACTTTGTGGACCGCTAAAGTATTTTTTTAATATCTTCTTAGTTACTTCAGTGCTGAAACCCGCCAAACTATTCATCGTTGCAGGTTAACTTGAGCGAGTTTCCCTCTCCCGTTGGTATGTCATATTCAGTTACTCTATAAGTTTTTCAATTGGCGCGCCACATGCTTTTATTTCTAGTCATGCATAAATAAAATTATCTATAACTTTTTGGTACGAATTGTTTAAGAAACAGACCATCCCAGCGGCCGACCACCCTGACAGAGGTTTTTCCAGTGTTTCTCCTCAGTCACAGAAGGCAAATGCCGGTATGAACCTTTCAACACAGGCTCAGGCCGGGACAGAGGAGAGGACAGGTTTAGCCTCCCGGTCAAGGAAAAAAACTGAAAAAATCTCAGTGAGGAGTGTATATCGAATAACTGTCAAATACGACTGACAGGAAATCTCTGTGTCTGTAGGGGATCGTAGGTTCCACAAAAAGAAAAACGACATCTATTGAGACATAAGTTTTCCAGTGGCGCAATTTCTCAGGTTTTGTACAGTTCCTAATGAATAGTGATATACTATGCTTACAAAGTCTCCTTATACATAATTTCTCCTTATAGATAATGCGATTATTAAAATAACGGCTGAAGTAGTTGTAGAGAGCATGGATTCCGCCAGGATTCTCAGAATGAGGGGATGTATGAAGTGAAAATTGGGCTACCATAGTGTTCCTGTGAGTATGTGTTAAAGCATGGTGGCGCCTATATTGAAGGTTCCATCCCGGCATTTGGCTGGTAAGACTGAGAAAAAAACACTGAAAACAACACAGTCAACATGGTCGGCCGCTGGGATCCAACGCAGAACATCTCGAATGCTAAGACAACGCTCTACTAACTATCCAATAAAATTCAAGTATCTCAGGTTCAAGCCAGGAGATGATGCGTAGGTAAAGTGTACCAATCCAACATTGGCCTTGTATGTCCGCGGGAGTGGGAACTTCTTCGTTCTATTTACCATCTCTAGCAAAGTTATCTTGCCTCCCACTAACTTTTACAGAAACCACAGTCTTTAGGATCGAATCCGGGAGACAAAAGGCCTATAATTAATGCCATCATGACATGTTACTGAAAAAAATAACCTCGGAAACGCGAATGTGCGTTTGCCAAAATCAACAGAATAATTTTGCCAAAAGTTATCCGAAAAAAAGAACTTAATTTGGAGGGGATCCGGAAGCAGTCGTATCTCAGTGGTAGAGCGTCGGGGTAGCATTCAGGAGGTCGTGTGTTCGATCCCAGCGGCCGATCATCCTCACCGAAGTCTTTCCAGGTTGTTGAATATGTCAGTATAAAGATTTCTCAAATAGTAAATATTATTGAATATTTAATAATGCAATATGAAATATTATTGAATATTTAATAATGCAATATGAAATATTATTGAATATTTAATAATGCAATATGAAATATTATTCTAGTCGTCTGCCTAACTCCTTACGGCGTCCCTGCCATATTCAGTTACTCCATAAGTTCTTCAGTTGGCGCGCCACATGCTTACCTTTCTAGTCATACATAAACAAAATTATCTTTTACTTGTTGGTACGAATTATTTAAGAAACGCATTATCCCAGCGGCCGACCATCCTGACAGGTTTTTCCAGGGTTTCTCCTCAGTCACATCAGGCAAATTCCGGGATGTCCCTTTGAACATATGCTCAGACCGGGACAGAGGAGAGGAGAGGATTTGTATCTCCTCTGTCCCGATACATGAACAAAGACTATGTTTCCAGACCCACAACGGGTCTTGAACCTATGACGATGTTCATATATTAACTTTCCAAATATATTTCCATGTGAACTATTTTAACATATATAAATTGTAATGAAGTAATTTACTCCATAGTATTCAGTACTGACACAACTTTCTGATATCAACAGACATTACTTATCTTCCTAAACCTTCCTTGTTTATGGTTCATAGCACGTGAGAATTACGCTAAAGCAAGTGGCTGCACCTCCTGGGGCGCTGATTTCTTTGTTACCTGAGCTTGACAGATTTTTTCCTCATAAGAAATATTTGCATTTTCAAACCGAGCTTTAGAATGTCGTCTGAATGTCTGTTTATAATTTCCCGCTCGCTAAATGTAACCATGGAAACCTTGTAGGTTGCAACAGCAAGTGATGCTGATGGTATTGGACAAAGCAACTGCAGCGGAAAATTAATAATAATGAATGACATTCCGTTTGTAGGAGATGGGCTCGAACCTGAAGAAAGGAATTGTGAAACACGTACCTGAATAGCACACTTGAATAATTCATAGCCGTGTTTGAATAATTTTGTAAAAACGAAACATACACTATTTATCCTTATAGAGAATAACATTATTCAAATAATGTTAGAAGTGGTAATATAGAGCAGGGATTTCGCCAGGGTTTTCAGTTTGAGAGGGGATATGAAGGCATAATTTTGTGCAAGTATGAATAAAATATCCATACTTTGCACAAACGCGGACTTTAGTCTAACATGTCTTCGTGCAAAAAATGTAATCGTGAATGTTTTCTATTTCAAAATGTTCCTCAAACGTTTGTTCGCGCATATGCTTCATTTAATCGATTTCTTATGAACGCCCTAAACGAGCTGGTACAATCTAAGGACAGGACCTACAGTTTATAGTGGGCTTCGAGCCACTTTTGTGTCCCTATTGCTTTTATCAATTTGTAGGCCTAGTATATCACTACTCATTAGGAACTGTACAAAACGTGAGATATTGTGCCACCGGCGAACTCATGTCTCAACAGTTGTCTGTTTTCCTTCTGTCGAACCTACGACCTCCGGAATGCTACGCCGAGCCAAAGTTGCCGAAATGCCAGATAACCTGAATTCATATAAAGTGTCGATCGAAATTAAACCCCGGCTTCATTGACTGTAAGGCAGCAAGCGTTACCACTCACTCACAGGAACACTATGACAGTCCAATTTTTAGTTCCTAAGTGACTTTTTTTCTTTTTTCTGGCAAATAATTAATCATGTTGGTACTTTTAAAAGTTTTTGAGAGTTATTAAATATTAACAAATCAGTTTTGTGGTTTCAAATTTATATACAAAAGGAAAAATATGAGGCATAAAATATTCATACTTTGCACGAAGACATATTAGACCAAAGTCCGCTTTCCTGCAAAGTATGCATATTTTATGCCTCATATTTTTCCTGTTAGATATAAAAATGTAATCGTCATTTTTTTATTTGAAAATGTGTCTTAAATGTTTGTTGGTGCGTACACTTGCCAACTCAGCGTTACACGTGAAAATGTAATTCGAACTTGCTCAGTAATGATCTCAGATCTATATGCACATGGTCATAGGTTCAAGTCCAGCCTGGAAACATAGTCTTGTTCATGTATCAATGTCATATTTGAAGTCAACTTACTATGTTTTACTAGTTAAACCCATGTTTGATTATTCGGGGTGGGTGGGTAGAGAAATCACTCAACATCTTTTTGAAGCATTTTTTGGACAATGGTTATTGTAGAGGCTATGATGTAATGCGTTTGAATACTATTCTTTAGTTACAAATAGATATATTTTTAAACTATATTTTAGTAAGATTCGTGGTATCCTCAAATCTTTCACCGTTAGTTTAACTCATTTCCCGACATCTTACAACGACGGAATCTGCAAAGCGACGTAAGTCGGGTGACAATACAATATTCCATTGTTACTTTCATATAAAAACAAACTATTTTTTGTTTACAGACTTTTCTATAGTTCAGTATAATACGTTGGGTCCTCAAATATTTCAACGTGAATTTAACTCATTTCCCGACATGATACAATGATGATATTTTGGACGATCATCCTGACTAATGTACTTTCTTACGGTAACACATGGCCAATGTTGGAATAGCTGGAGATAGCGGAATGATGAAGATCGTCCATGAGATGACGGAACGGTTTGTTCATGTAGCATTCCAGAGGTCGTGGGTTCGAAACCAGGCTAATGTTGTTTTCATCTAGCAGCGTTACACGTGAAAATGTAGTTCGAACTTGCTCAAAAATGGTCGTATATCTAAGTAGTTGCTTCTTCAGGTCTATATACACATGGTCATAGGTTCAATACCCGCTAAAAGTCTGCAAACATAGTTCTTGTTCATGTATCAATGTCATATTTAAAGTCAACCTACTATATTTTACTAGTTAAACACATGCCTTTCTTGATTATGAATACACTTCAAGCGGCGGGGTGGAGGTAAGGTGGAAAAAGTTTATTTAGAGTAGAGATGTTTCCACCACTACAAAACGTAGACGAACCCAAATAATGGTGAAAAGTTGGTAGATCGTTAGCGTAGCTTTCGGGATGTTCTGGATTCGATCCCAGCGGTCGACCATCCTGACTGAGGTGTTTTCCCGGGTTTCTCCTCAGTCAGGTAATAATACCGTTAATTTGTGCTCAAAAGTGACCCTAGCGGGAAAGTTGTGGAGTAGTTTTTATTTCTTCCATTCTATATATTTTTTGGGGTGCTCAATACGATTCTGAGGTTTGCTAACAAAATTTCCTGACGTATCATTGAAAAAAAAGAAAGAAAAAGTAAAAATAATCAATTTTGGTGGTGTTTTGCTTATAAATCGGACACTATCAACTTTTCGTAAAGAACCTCCCTATTCAAAATGGATCTACATAAAATTTCCTACAAATTTTACTATTTAGTATTTTTTTCTCCGACCAACCCTTCGGGACTCAAGCGCTAATGGAACTGTTATGTCATCTCCAGTACTTGAAAAAAAAGCATTCCCGTCTTGTACGTCTTTCCATTTTATTTGTTCTCTCTCGGCTTCCCCAAATTATTTTATAAATGCCCCGTCTGGTTTGTAAGCCCTCTTTCCTTCTATAGCTTCATTAAGCCTTTGAAGAACATCAACAAGGACACTCTAAACGACAACGGCTCATATAATTTTTGCTCATATAATTTTGAATTTATTTTTAGGCCTTTAGGCAACTATGGCTCAGGCCGTATGGATGATGGTGGGATGAATTGGTAAAATGAAGAAAGTGGGAGGAAACGGGAGTACCCCGAGAAAACCCACGCACACGGTGTTTGTCCACCACAATTGCTCATATAATAATGTAATATATAACCATGTGTAAAATCATATAACAATATGTCATAATATTATTAAAGTTTCTTCGTTGGAATTTAAACTTTTTTGTAACTGAATCTGTACAATTTCCAATTTCATTAAATAACTTGAGCAGTATGTAATATTTAAAAAAATGACCTTTACCTTTACATATACGATCTAAATAAGGTATGTACAGAGAAATGAGAGGACTTCACTAAATAACAGCCTTTAATAATAAATTAATTTAGGAATGGAAAAAGTGTTGTAGTTGTTGCTTTTATTTTATTTTTAATTTTTGCGGAGGCAGACAAAATACGCCAATTTTCAATTAGCGCTTGAGCCTGAACGATTTGTCGGAGAAAAAATCCTGTATTTTAACATTTGTAGGAAATGTCATGTATTTTCATTTTGAATAGGGAGCTTATTTACGAAAAGTTAATATTTTCCGAGCTATAAGCAAAAAATAGCTTAAACTGAGATTTTTTACCTTTTTTGCATTTTTTCAATGTTGCGTCACGAAAGTTTGTTAGCAAACATCAGATTCGGATTCAACACCCAAGAAAACATATAGAATGGAAGAACTACCCCACAACTTTCCTAATAAAAACACAATTTGACTGGATTATAATGATTTGAACAGAAAATTATACTTCTGTATTGAATTTCTTTACATTCTCTTTATTTCAATATTGTTCGTGGTGTGAACCGCTACTTTTTTTATTATTTTCTTAGTTACCCGCCAAATTATTCATCGTTGCAGGTTAACTTGAGTGAGTTCCCCATTCTCCTTTGGAATATGTTAAATAATTAAGAAATGCATAATTATACTTTACTACAAACACAACTAGTCATAGCGTTGCTTCGAATACCAACTGGCATGAGTCATTATATTAGTATTCTCTAATAAGAGATCGTCACCTGCGGCGTCCTGTTTCTTGAAAAT
This sequence comes from Lepisma saccharinum, assembly GCA_022664845.1. Classification (NCBI taxonomy): domain Eukaryota; kingdom Metazoa; phylum Arthropoda; class Insecta; order Zygentoma; family Lepismatidae; genus Lepisma; species Lepisma saccharinum. The sequence continues at coordinate 7,022 of JAGDQP010067110.1, forward strand.
AGAACGTCACTGTGTTCCCCCTTTTGAATGTCCTTGTCTCTCCAGACCAGTGTTTATTAATCTTGTTTGCCGAAAAAGGCTGCTAAAATAATACGAATGCTAATAATAATAATAATAATAAACACTTTCATGCCCGCCCAGTGTAACCATGGCTTTGAACAACCGTATCAAAGCTATGCAATCAAAGCAACAAAAAGCAATCTACTTATTCGTATACATTCAAATAATTAAAAATATACCTATTCCTAACTAAAGAGAGATGGTAGATCGACTTTGTGCTTGTTATAGTCTATATGCTCACAAATGAAATGTCATTGTGTTCCCCCTTTTTCAAGGAGGCATGTATCCGATGGGACACAAAGGGCCTATAATAAATACCATCATAACATGTTACTGAAAAAAGAAACTGGAAAACCAACCCTCAGTCAGGATTGTAGGCTGTTGGGATCGAACCCACGACCTCCCGAATGCACAAGTCTGAAATTACTCCTTGAATCTAGTCATCTTAATTGAAAGTAATCACTCTCCATTCAGTTCTATCAAATGAATCCCGTAGTCCAGTGGTTACTTTCGATCAGCACTGGGAAGGCACGTGTGTTCGAGCCCTGCTTCCTGCTCATTAACAATTCTTAAAACGTGGAATAATGTGCTTCTCTTTTGTTTCACTATATATTTTGCCTAGTGCAGGATAAAACTATTCCCGCTGCAGTTACTCGATACATATGTATAAAAGCCACAAAACAGTGCTCGAAATCCACACATTTCCACGCACACAGAAAAATAATAGGATGGCGGGGCAGGTATACACAAGATATAGAGCGCAAGAAAGAATTTGAAACAAAAATGATCATCTGTTGCCCTTCATTGGGATTAAAGCTGCCACCAAGTAGGAAGTAATTCAGGTACTCCATCCGTTTTATCCTGTTCTAGATGACACATATGCATGCACCTATGATCGACCCATACCACATTCAGAAATAAAAGCAGTCAAATGTAAAAAGCGAAAGGCAAATACCGAAATGCTACCTACACGAAATCCCTACCTGGTATATTCGTCACCTTTTCCCCACAAGTGTTTTGTCAAGGTACGTACTCCCTCAGACGTCATTCCATGTGCTGCTTACACCACTAATGAAAATGTATTTTTTCTAAATGGATTTATCACTTAACATTAAATAAATAAAATAAAACTGTAATAGGCAAAGACTGTAATATGTAAAATTGTATAGAGGGACAGCGGAAATACAATAATCCACACATATTCCACACAGCATTCCATTCCACGCAAACTGTCAAAGTTCCACACACATTTTGATTTCATTTGATTTATTTCACTGATAAAGTTAAGCATTATTTAATATAAGATATTATATACTGCCGTCATATACCACAACAAAAAAATATTAGTTCATTTCTATAAGTTATAAATTTACTCATTTATTCACAGAATTGTGCACACAATATTGTTTGCGGCAATCTGATCGAATTCAACAAGAATGATGGAGAACTGCTGCTATTTTTTCTCTCTCTTTAATAAATGGGAAGATTACAAATATTTGGATCATATTGGCAGCACTCTGTTACCAGCGTTGCCAATTGGTGGGTAATTACTCGATTTTCGGGTAATTCTATGAGCTGAGGGTGTTTTGGAAGGTAATGTAAAGATCGGGTATTTTTTTGGTCAAATAGATAAAAATATTATTCTTAATGTCTCACTCACTTAATGCTTCACCCTGTAAAACATATCTATTAAATCGCAAACAAATTGTAGAAATAACATATCACAACCAGGTAAGTAACCAAATTTCGCAACATTTATCAGAAAAGCAGATAATAACTTGCGGAGTACCTCAAGGCTCGGTCTTAGGGCCACTTTTATTCCTCATATATATAAACGATTTACCATGTAACATTCACCCAGCTAAGACAACGCTATATGCGGATGACACTAATGTGATATTAAAGGGAAGTAGTTATGATAAGGTCAGAGAAAACGTAATTGAAACTATGTCAAAACTTAATAATTGGATTGCGATGAATAAACTTGTATTAAATGCCGAAAAGACACAAATAATCAATTTTGACCATTCGCGAAACAAGCATATGCGACAGACGACACTTAAAATTGACTCTAAGGAAATTGATTATGTGAAATCAACAAAGTTTTTAGGAATTTTCATCAATGAAAACTTATCCTGGGCCGAACACCTATCAGAACTTAGCAAAAAACTTAACCGTGTTCTGTATGCAATCAAGGTACTTAGGAATGTACTAAATCAGTCAACCTTGCGAACTATTTATTTTAGCTTATTTCAGTCACATCTAACATACGGGATTATATTTGGGGGTAATGCTTACAAAATTCAAAATATTTTTAAAATACAAAAGCAGGTCGTGAGAATCATGGCACATGCTAAGCCAAAAGAACACTGTAAACCTATCTTTCAAAAATTCAATATACTTCCATTACCTTGCCTGTATATTCTTAATTTACTCATATTTGTTAAAAAGCACCTTGAAGGTATACTTGATTGTGTAGGAGACCAACACAATTATTGTACTAGAAATAAACATAATTTTTCTATAGTGGAACATCGGACTACCCTGTATGAAAAGGGGACCAAATACAGTGGTATTATTCTATATAATAAACTTCCTAATCACATAAAGAATCAGAATTCAGGTAGTTTATTCAAAAAAGAACTTCATCTATTTTTATATCTAACTGCTTCTATACACTCAAAGAATACATGGACTCTTAAACATCTTTGTGAATACTACATTAAAAATGTAGGTACCAGAGGGTACAGAGGTACCACAGGGCATTATGTAACATGACAGTAAGGTAACACAGATATGGATTGAGTAATGAATATCAGTTATGTTATGAATTATATCCAGATCGACGTGTCCACTCATAATTTACTGTAGACGGTGATTAGTTGCGAATAAATGTAAATAACAGATAAACAGTACTCTTCAGTGTAAAATATTTTATATATGTTCTAACTTGTGTCTTGTTTCCTGCCTGTTTTGTAATTTTTGAGTTTTTTTAATAGAGTTTTATGTTCATTCTTAAGTAGTATGTATATTCTTATAATATGATAAAATGTATATAATTTTCATGTAATAACCTTGTAACTGACTTGTTCTATACCATAATACATGTTTGTATGCTACATGGTCAACGGAACGCAATAAATCAATATCAATATCAAATACAATCCACGACTGGATGCTATTTCATATAACAGATTTCTGTGTATGAATATAGGGTAGTGTTAAAAGTATTCTTTTTTTAAAACAAGGGAGGAACAGCTAGGGGTTCTCTTCGCCCAATAAAATGACAAAACACCGCCAGGTAAGTTCGGGAGAGAGCAACTGGGTACTGAACTCTTGAGAAAAGAGGACACAAGATATTACAACAGAACCTTCCATCTCATTTTGAAGCCGAAAAGCGCAGGTTTGGAATGGTAACATTTGTTTGGGATACAGGCTGCTTAATAAAACTCCGGATTTGAAAACACGTTGCATTATATTTATGCACTGAGGTGGGTACACACTGTGATTTAAAATATTAGGTGGGTACACGGCGTGTACCCGTGTGTACCCTCCATTTCACTACTGGAAAAGGGGGCTGCGAATGTTTGATAACAAAGCTAAGCATCAATACTAAACGCCAAAATATTTTTAAATAATAAAAAATCAGTCCAGTAGATATATCGCTGGGTAACTAGACAAATTTGTTATGAAACTATTTTAATAAAGAAAAACAAGATTTTTGACGAGACTAAATATACGGTAATAACATAAAAAGAAACTAAAGCATAACAGTTTCGGAAGTATACCACCTCCTTCTTCATGCTCCACTATATAACATAGGCAATTATTTATACTTCCGAAACTGTTACGCGGCTAGTTTCAATTTGTGTTATCAAAGTATAATCAGCGGTCAGCCTTCTGTGCACGCTGTGTTTTTCTTTATTTAAAATATATCCAGAACGTGTTGGGGGGGGGGGGTAAATGTGTCCATCCCTCCAGAGGTGGCCCCTCCGGAGGTCACCCCTCAACATAATTCCCCATCACCCTCCAACCTGGAGGGTGATGTGGAGTGGAGGTAGAAGGCTATCTCCATGCTGGTGGGTGATGTGGAGTGGAGGTGGATGGCCA
>JAGDQP010067111.1:385-11191 GCA_022664845.1 Lepisma saccharinum
TTGGCGTTTATTGCCTTCTTCAAACTGCCGATTCAATTAGGTTTTGAACATAATATTAATATTTTAAAAGATAGTGGTATTCCTAAAGAGCCGTTTTTAGACATTGGATATCCCCATCAATTATGTGTTTATACATATATTATTCAACCTCAATTTGTAGGTGGTACAAAAGCGCCAATTTTAAGAATTGTATGTGTGACTAATAGTAAACACAGTAAAGTACAAGCCATAACTTTTCATAATGTACATTACTTTCCCATAGCAAAACTTTCCTTTGACACTGTAGAAAAACTACTAAAGGTCCATGACGCCAATAATTTACCATTCAAATCCGGGACATTGACTCTAACACTTCACTTTAAGCGTCTATTAAAATGAAAGCTAAAAAAACAAAAGAAATATGCATAGAGGTAGAGGTATAATACCTTACTTTGCAGGACCTTTTTTTATCAACGGGAGCATGGGATTTGGAGTTTGCTTCGGGAACTATTTCAATTTTCTATGCCATTACTTAAACAAGGCGAAAAACTTTAGAAACAGGAATTCAATTTGCAGGCGATATTCTTGAAAACGTCCTATTAAGGAATGTTTAAAATTACTAGTTCGCAAAGCTGGTTCATCTTTAAGAAGTAAAGCTAAAAATGAAGTCAATCAGTTGCTTAGTGGTAGCGGTAGGAGAACGGCAGGTAATGATGCTGTGCGAAAGGATTCGATTTAGTTTCTGTAACTATGGCAAAGACTGTTATCGAATCATCTCAGTGTTGGTAGATTATTGACCATTTTCATCTCTTTCTTTTGAGGGACCTATAGAATTTTTTGTTTCTGGAGATACTGCAGAATTTATTCTTCCTGCACAGATTTATCTTTATGTCAAGTGTAAAGTAACAAGGGCAAATGCAGATAATTTACAAGTAGCAGCTACAGGGCCACCAGCGGTAGCGGAATATAATGTTGCGCAAGTCAGTAGTTTTTTACATGCACTTCTTAACCAAGTAGTTGTTTCTTTAAATTATAAAATTGTTTCCTCTTCAAACGCAACCTATCCTTTCCGACCACATAATGAAACTTTACTTAATTATTCTGAAGATCCAAGTAAAACTCATTTAACGAAAGGATTATGGTATAGGTATACTGCTGGGCATTTTAATAGTCTCAATGAAAATAATGCTAATTTTTATAAACGAAAATCTCTTATTGCTGGTAGCGCACCCATTCATATGAATGGACGACGCTATACAGATATCTCAGGACTAAATCTTATTCCTCAAAATAAAATCAATCTTCGTATAAAATTAAGTCGTAGTGAAGATACATTCTGTTTAATGGTAGCTGAAAATTCTACATTTAAAGTTAAACTTTAAGATGTTATTCTATTTGTTCTTCGTATTAATATTTTTGCTGATTTAGCTTTACAATTGAACACTTTTATGAGTCATGATACATACTATTCATGTTAATGTTACATCATATTGTAATTTTGATAATATATTTCTTGAAAATTTACCTAAGGGTCTCATTATAAGTTTTATTGCAAATACTGCTTTCAATGGAAAATATCATCAAAATCCCTGACATTTTCAAACATTTAATATCAACAGGTTGCAAGAACAAGTTGGTTCAGCATTTTATTACCACTCCCCTTATCCATGATTATGAATATCAGCTGTACATTCGAAGATATCACACCCTGTTCTCTGGAATTCGTATATTTCATGAAAATGTAAGTCATACGGTCACCTATTATGATTGCTCTAACGGATATACTCATTATGCTTTTATTCTTTCTCCTATTAATACTTTCGATGATTCTACATGGGATGTTATTAAGGATTCTGTAGGTAATCTCAGAGTAGGGTTTAATCAAAATCTTCCACATTATATTTCATGTATTATTTACTCATAATTTGATTCTCTTATTCAGATCGACAAGGATCGAAATGTATATACTGATAACATACTTTAAATTTAGACTTGACTTCAACCATGAGGACCATCGTACAGCTTTTAGCGATGGATTATAACGAGTAAAATAATTTTATCAGCAAAGAATTAGCCCTGATGCCAATAGTTTTCAAAGCTGGATATTTAAACCTGTCTTTCCAATGTCAAAAACAATACCTAGTTTAAGATATACAAATGATTATTTGACCAGAATGAATTCGGTTTAGAGTTGATTGATGGCGAAGTTGAATATAAGGAAGTTAAAACATACAAGGTACACCTCGCACAGTGATAGTGTTTATACTCATGACAAAGTACAACAAGTTTCTCAATAGTCTCTTCTACAAAGAACAGTGATTAATTTGGAAGATATTAAATGTCCAAAATATAATGCAAATAGGAGTTTCGGAAAATGTTATAGCAGGGATTGACAGTTACCACGCCCCCTTAGTAATTATTTTTACAAGGCAAAAACGCATAACACTAATTATACCCTTCCCTTTTAGCCTCCTCCGTTGATGAAAACACACAGACAACACAAAAATTAGATAGGAATTTCACGCCTCTTTGGTTGCACACACTTTTCTATAGCGGATGCCTGCAGGCATTAAGAAACTAATTGAAACATTTATTTTTGTCCACCACTCCTTTTGATGAGACCACCCAAGTTGTTGTGCATCGGAACCCCTGGAGCAATAAGTTAAACTTTTTGGTACTTTAGATTTAGAAAACGTAAATGAATAAATTAAAAACAGCATAGGAAATTAAATGGTTAATTTGATTGAGAATAACGTATTTGAAATGAATGTAACTTTAAGTATTCGTGAATATTAAAATGGTCTAGGAACATTGTATTGTTAGTAAAATTTTGTGATATAGCTTTTAATGGGGCTGCTGTTTGATTGTGAGAAAAATAAACACTGATTTTGCATAATAAAGTGTAACTTGACTAAACTTGTTTTGAAAATCTTCCGAAAGTGTTGGTAAGTTGCACAAGTTTTGAATATAATTTGGTAGTGAGATATACAGAAACCGGAATAAAAATAAGAACATATTGTATTGAATAAAATGTGATATTGACTGAACATGTACCGAAAAGCATCCTTAAGTGTTGGTAAATTACAGAAAGATAACAAACATGAACGGTACCGTTGAATATAATTTTGTAGTGAGATATGAAGAATCTGAGACAAAAATAATATTATTTGGGTAAATAAAAATGTGGTACTGATGGAAATTGTATTGAAAAGCTTCCGAAAGCGTTGGTAAATTTCAGAAAGATAACAAACATGAACAGAGCCGTTGGAAATAACTTGGTGGTTGAGATATACAAAAACATTCAAGAGACAAAATGCTGTTATTTGGGTAAATAAAAATACGATATTGACGGAAATTATACTGAAAATCTTCCAAAAGCGTTGGTAAATTTCAGAAAGATAACAAACACGAAAAGAACCGTTGCATATAACATGGTAGTGAGATATACAGAAAAATGATTACAAAAATGATCTTATTTGAGTAAATAAAATGTGATATCGACGGAAATTGTACTGAAAAGCTACCGGAAGTGTTGGTAATTTACAGAAAGATAACAAACACGAACAGAATCGTTGAATATAAGTTGAGAGTGAGATATACAGAAACAGATAAAAAGAACATGCGATTTTACTGAATAAAATGTTATTTGACTAAACTCGAACTGACAGGCTTTTGAAAGGGTGGGTAAATTGGAGAAAGTTAGGATTGAAGTATAATCCAGGACGTAAACCTCGTGACGGAACGTGAATGTAGCATCTATTGGTTTGTTAAACTAGAAAACACGCTTATTTTGGTATTACTCTTGACGGTTTTTGAAGATGATGTTATTTTATAACTAATATGGGGGACAAAAAATTGTGCAAATCGTTTGAGCTACAGAACTGAAATTTTAAATGAAGGCGTATTGCCATTAGTAGATCGAAAAACTATAATAAGTGTTTGTATAATTCGCCTTCTTGGACACAATGATTGTTTGAAACAATGTTCAGCCTAATTGGGTAGGAATAAAAACACGGAACTTGGTATAATTGTACATTAGTAAAAAGGAATTACAAACCTATATTTTTTTTTACAAAACCTTCCATACTTAAAAAATATGGCGAAGGAAAATCCATTTTTCACATCACCTAACTAAAAATCTGAAATTTGTTTTAAAGATGTATTTTTACGAGTAGATTATCCAACAATTGTGAGGGTTTAATATTTTGGAAAATTAAAAATGAAACTATTGACATTTAGGTCATCAAGACTCAACTCGTCTTCAGCCATTGGGAATATTTTAACCGACCTTATTTCATATTTATGTAAAACCATAAGTATCACAAATACTTTTGTACTTATCGTTGCCATCTTCTTTCAAAACCAAATATCGAATACCTACAAGGTACAAAAGTTCTATCTATATTTCTATGTATATATGTATAGCCTTTGCCATAGTGTGCGTGCACGTTATTATGTAAACCACTAACACATGTTTTCATCCATCACATTAATCGTCTTAAATCCACCTCCCATCTTTCTTTCTTCACACTAAAGTAAAATATTTTTTGAGCAGAAATATCTTTAACAAGTAACACTTTCTGAACTTCAGTCGGTGTACGTTCCAGTACATTTCTTAGTCCCGCTTCAAATATACCAATTGTATAGTCTTTGCAATTATTATGTTTAACTTCATATGTATTATATAAAACCTTAAAATTAATAGGGTCAAACACACTACACCACATTCGATCATTAAGCACTTTTTACGTTATATTTCATTCCAGCTAAATCCCATACAGGTATGAGCAAATTTATTACCTTCTTGTTGTACAAATCCACCACAAGTTAGCTGAAATCGAACATAATTTGCAGTTTTCATGGCTTCAAATATACAACTTTCCTCAATTATGTTTCGCTCACATGCACAAAAAGCTTTTCTTTTATTTTTCTTTCCTATCGCGTCCATTATCCATTTGATCACATTCACTTTGTTATTCTGCTAATTTAGTAAGAATATTTAAGTCTTCCTGCATACCATCATGACTTTGCATTTCGCGTATGACATATCTAACCTTAATATCGTATCCGTTTGTACCAGTTCATTTTCTACCTTCTTCTGTTTTGGCGACATGTCTATTTCCATGCATATTGTTGAAAAACAAGGAGCGTGCGTTCCAGTTTTTGTGCCTGTATTTACACACAGGGGGTACATAGTGGTAAAACTTGGCTTTAATAGGCATGAACTGTTTGGCATTTCTTCTATATCCATTTCAGCAAATTCGCTTTTCACCTTATTTGGTATTGGGAACATGCACATTCTTGAAAAACAGGGAGCCTCCGTTGCAAGTTTTGTGTCTGTATTTACCCACAGGGGATACACACTGTTCTTTAAGAGCACGGCATTTAAAGGGTTTTTCACAGTCACATCACTTTCATATGCAAGGATGAACTCTCCGATCGCTTTTCAATATTTTATAAAGTTTCAACAAAAAGTACCGCTTCGTTGAATGCATTTAAAAAAGTCTCACTAGAGCGACTATTTTCTTCTCCCCAATAATCCATTATAAATAAACAAAGTTTCCTATCGTCACCAAGACACATCATTGTTCATAGTTTTTAGTTTGTTCAATTAAATACACGTAATACTTCACACCAAAATCCTGATAAGATTTTTTCAATCTTGAGACCACCACCAACAAAGCTTCTATTCACACTGAATTTAAAGCAACCCAAACAATCACAGGGCTTTTAGAATAATATTTTTGTGCGCAAACACATTCGTTGTAAGGCACTTCTGCGCAACTCACATCTCTAAACCTTGTATTTCTTTCATTTATGTCATTTCATTTAAATTCACCATACTTCTCGTTTTAAGGATGATATTTGTAACATCATCATTTCTGATTGGTCTGTTATTACCTATAAAGTTCATACATTATTTAACCTCTACTTAGAAGCACTTCTCCCCGATATCTTACTTAAAGACACCAAGTAAAACAGCGATGAATCCACTCCTTCATCCACTAAAGTGCATGAACTTTCTCCAAGTACTCATCATCTTTAATTATTTGTATATATGTTGACAAAAACTTTGAGAGTGTAATGCTATTATCGAAATGGATCTCTAAAATATTTCATAGATTTCTTTACAAGTACTATAATACAGTAAAGTTTCCCGCCCATTTTCGCCCTTAGATTTCTTACAAATGTCAATGCATTTGTGCTGGGCTGTGTCCATAGGACTATGTTTATAGCATGCTATACACGTTACTGGTAATCCCCATTTCTAATGGTCTATACTGCTTATTATACAATCAGGACTAACTTTTTTAGTGAAACATTCACAAACTGCCATTATGCATAGTTTTATCAGCACCTAGGTTAGAGGCCATTTGTTGACCTTCTTTATAGCATTTGTTGACCAATCACAATGTGTTTTCTCATTATCAGCTGTGTAATTTATGTATCCACTAAAATCACAGCAATAACAAGTGTTTTAATGCACATTTGCACAACTCAAATACCATAAATCTTCCATGAATAACATATTTATTTAATTCATTCGCGTTGACAGCAATATCCATCCTTAGATGGCTTCAACAAATGTTTTATCTACCACAAACAATAGCGACTTTTAAAAACTTTTGTTTTATCTTCCTAATGTATTAGGCATAAGGTACCTACATATAAAATTTCATCTCTTTAGCTTAAATGGTATAATATGGTTTTTAGGCGACTATATTTATTTAAAATGGCGACTTTCCCAAAAATTCTTACATTTTCATAATCTATTAATAATTGTTACGCTTTGGAGATTACCATAAAAATCTTTGACATGCCCCGTTAACCTGGACAAAAGTCAGTTATGTGGTTGAAAACACTGAACACGAGCTTTAGTTTACTTTATCTGGTAGTGAGTACACGGGATAGACACGTGTTCTTTTTTACGATATCGGCAACGAAAGAAAGTTTGCTGTAAAAATCTTTGCTCGTGTGGGAATCGAGGAAAATAATTGAAATTTACTTCAGATGACTGTAGTGGTGTCAACTATAATTTTGAAAGTATATTTGCTGACATAATAAGGACGCTGTGTAGCTGCTCGAGAACCAAAGTCGCCGGAGACCCAACTACGAACGTAGATGAAATTGAAGTTTGTACCAGATATTCTCTGTGTAAATGTGCTCTGCAGTAATAGTGGACTTCAGTCGGTAAGTACGCACACTATACTTATAGCCATAGGAGTACAATATGTTGATGAATTATTCCTGCCGAGAACAAGTCTACTGCTGCATTGAGTTCACGAAGAATTTGCGGACTAACTAGTGACTGTCCATACATATATCAATGTAATTAGAATTTTATTAATTTCAAACGAACGTGAAATCCAACTTTATATTATACGGATAAGAAATTCTGGTGAGCATGCATTTGGTTTGTGTCATTAAAAGCAAATAAATTACGTGTAAAGAGAAAAACAATGCCTATGACGTCATCGACGCGATTGTTATTGTGAAAAGAAAGGAGCATCGCATTGTTTGCGCGTATTGGGTCAGGATTACAACAGCTGAAAAGAAATTAGGTGACCTTGAAACAAAAAGAAATGAACTCGGGGTGGAAGAAGCCAGTATTGCCACCTACACTTTATGTCACTATTTTATTTTTCACAGAATGAAACGAATTCTCGAAAGTGCCGGTAGGATCATTAATTACACTATTTAAGAATCGTAGTATGCAAATAGAGTTGGATGATAGTAACTACATTTTCGTATGTTAAGGTATATAAGCTGTTAACAGACTGAATTTGACTGAAACATTATTAATAATTTTTCCGAGGAAATTATAAGTCAGGAACGAAACCGTAAAGAGACGTTCGGCACAATATTTTTGTCCACGTTCACAGAAAGCAGGAGCAGTGCTTATTTATTTTTAGTGACAAGATATTACATGTGCGATTTGTCGTGTAGGCGATACATCGTTCGCAATCTGTATTGACGAACGATAATCATTTTAGTGTACTTACCTAATATAATATTGACGTCACACACAGGTTGAAGATTCTGGTGAAATATAGATGAAACGAGATCGTCATATTCGCGTCCCGGAGTTTGTGACTGAATATAAATAGCGTTTACTATAGAATCTTTACCTTTACCAGAAGAGCAGGAGTATTACTTACCCAATCTTTTGATTGCTGATTCTCGTCGATTGTGTGTTGGAGAAAGTAGCAGCGAGAATTCATAAGATACCGATAAATATCGTGTCAGAAGTGGATGGAAATACCTACTCGACGGAGTGTACCGATAAAATAATATTTCATCAAAACTATTTCACTCTGTATGGTGAAAGTGATGGTTATTATTATTGTGGTTCAAGAAATAGATTAATGTTCCTTCAACAGAATAAGTAATATATCAAAAGTTGAGACATATCTATATACATAAAAATCAATACGCGTTATTGTATTAATTATTACAAGAAATATCTGTAGAGGTGGAGACAGCGTAATTATAGCGAAGTGTCAGATATCGTTATCGCTACGTAAGTGAAATATACTGTGCTAGGAGTAACTCTGTCATTTGTATGGTTTAGAATAACTCTGTCATCATTATTATTTTATACAAAATCTAAGACGGTAGATTAACTCTTTTTCGGTGCTGCGCAATAATATTTCTAATTTTACAATCCATATTGGATATATATAAATCACAGCCATATTCAATCCACTAGTGGATGGGGCCTGTCCTCGAAGGGAGGATTTGGTCTATTGCTCCCACGCTGACCAGGCCGGTTGGGAGAGGAGAGCCGAAGCTCTCACTGTGATCGCCACTGTCTTTTATTCACAGCAGCTCCCCAATTGTCCTCAGGATGCTGGGTCAACACCGAAATTTTTGAGCCCCCACCGGTATATATATATATATGTATATATATATATATGTATATATATATATATATATATATATATATAAGTAATCGATGACTAGTATTGTGTATTTTATTATAAGATTGTACTATTTCTTTGTGTTATTTGTAAAAGTGAAATTATCAAATATGCTTAAATTCAAAGCAAAGTAAGGTGATAGGAAGAAGTAATAATACGTTTGTTTTGTGAACAATATCTGTACTTTGAAATATTAACAGTACATGACAGATGTTAATTATACAGAAAGTAAAAGCACATATTCTGATAAAAATAATGAATTTATTCTGTGTATTTTATTGAAAACTTTGCAATTCATATTATTATTTTTGAGAAAGTTAATAATATGCGTAGAATTGTTCTTTGTGGAAAAGGTACGAAATCTATTGAGTTAAAGAAGCAAGAGACTTGCGAAAGAAGTTAATATTTTTTATTTTTGTTAAATAAAAATAACAAGGGACACATTCAAATATTGTTGAAAGACAATTGTGCTATATTTGTACACTTAAAAAGAAAAAGGTCTTAGACCATTGGTCTAGTAATTTCAATAACAGTTACTGTGATAACAATAATTTGCTGTGTTTTATCTTAGGTATATAATAAAAGGATTACAATATATTTATTGTTGCTCAGTGAGTTAAATTACTGCAATGCAGATATTAGAACATTAAATTTATTATTTTATAGAATTTAATAAATGGCTTTAGTGATATCTGGATAAGAATGAATCTGTGGTGATAGATTAGGCATAGTGGAGTATGTGCATACACTATTCACTGAATCTTAGAAATTTCCGATTTTAAATCAAACCACACTGCAAATCCGGTATACGGTAGTGTCATTGCTATTACCAATCCTCATATTAACTGTCCACCCACATACCGTTATAGTATAAGGTACCTTCATATGGAATTTCGGTTTCTATCTTAAACGATCTAGAAAATCGGTTTTCCGCCCGCCATATTTGTTTAAAGATGGCGACCCTTCAAAAAATCTTACTTTATCGTAATCTACTCGTCAAAATACATCTTTATACAAAATGTCACCTTTCTGTCTTAAATGATGTAAAAAATGGATTTTCCTTCGCCATATTTGTTTAAAGATGGCAACTTTTGTAAAAAATTCTTATATGTTTATAATTCCTTTGTACGAATGTATGTTTCTACCAAGTTTCGTGTTTTTATTCCTACCCAATTAGGCTGAACATTGTTTCAAAAAATCATTTCGGCGGCCATATTGTGTCCAAGAAGGCGACTTATACAAACGTTTATTATATTTTTTCAATCTACTAATGACAATACGTCTTCATATAAAATTTCAGTTCTGTAGCTCAAACGATGTGCAAAATAAATTTTATGTCCACCATATTAGTTATAAAATAACGTCTTTTACAAAACCCGTCAAAGGTAAAAACGAAATAAGCGTGTTTGCTAGCTTAACAAACCGATAGATGCTACATTCACGTTCCGTCAGGAGGTTCACGTCCTGGCTCATACTTCAATCCTAACTTTCTCCAATTTATCCACCCTTTCAAAAGCCTGTCAGTTCGAGTTTAGTAAAATAACATTTCATTCAGTAAAATCGCATGTTATATTTATGTTTCTGTATATCTCACTCTCAACTTATATTCAACGATTCTGTTCGTGTTTGTTATCTTTCTGTAAATTACCAACACTTCCGGTAGCTTTTCAGTACAATTTCCGTCGATATCACATTTTATTTACTCAAATAAGATCATTTTTGTAATCATTTTTCTGTATATCTCACTACCATGTTATATGCAACGGTTCTTTTCGTGTTTGTTATCTTTCTGAAATTTACCAACGCTTTTGGAAGATTTTCAGTATAATTTCCGTCAATATCGTATTTTTATTTACCCAAATAACAGCATTTTGTCTCTTGAATGTTTTTGTATATCTCAACCACC
>JAGDQP010067112.1:0-11191 GCA_022664845.1 Lepisma saccharinum
TGCTTCACAAGTTCGAAGATCGTCACTGTCGTTGTTGTTTCCCATCAAAGTTCACTCTTTTCTCGTTCTGCCATCTGTGATCAAGCTTCAAAGTTGACAGACTGAGCTTCATACGCTGTGACAACATCAATACATCAGAACTTTGAGCTCGATGCGCAACCTCAATACATTGTTGTACAGTACTGAAATTTTGCATAAGTCCTTGCGAAAGCAATTTTTCCAGATTTGGCGTCACAGGAACATTGAAAAAAATCGAACAACACGTACTGACCATTTAGAATCATTCTGTAACTCACTTGTTTCGTTTTTTTTAAAGCTAACAACATTTGAAAGTTTATTTTCGTAAATTTACATTAGTGGACTGTGCCTATAACCAGGGACTTTGTCAGAACTTGGAAACTGGGAGGTTGTGGGAGAATGTAAATGGAAACTAGGGAGTGTGACAGAAGTTTTAGGGGTTTCGTCATTTTACCTTCAGATTATTTTTTCATCAACGGAGCTGTAGAACGAATTGTGCGGGTTAAGAGTTGCAAGGAGAGTCTGGCAAAATCCCTGTCTACGACATGACTATCTGTGACAAATCGAAGGGTTGAAGTTCTTCGTTGAGCACATGTTTCAGGCAATGTACCAAAAAGGTTCAATCTATTCAATCTGGTTCGATCTATCTACCAAAAGATCCAGGTAATCATAGAAAATCTCAATGTGAGATTGGTTTGAACCTGCGCCGTCTCCGTCCTCAGGACTGTTCCAAAACCTTTGAGTGTTGCTACTAGACAATGCTGACGGGGCACTGCATTTCAAATTGAAATAGGTCTATAATAACTACTCTTCTAATACTGCTTTCGTTATGAACGAACAAATCTGTGTTGTAGTCCAGAGCTGAAATGGGTCTCCGAGTCAAACGAGTCGTTCGGGTCAAGTTTTGGACCGGGAGACCGAGCCTATTCTTGGGACTCGGCCTGACCAGGTGACACGGAGGTTATAGAATAGTTTATTCTTTCCTTATTATACACTGTTGCATTTGAACCGCGTTTCTTTCAAGTAAGATCAGAAACGGAGGTGCTACCCCACAAAGCACGAAAAGTAGGGTCTACGGTGCCGAAAAATTCCTAACAATAGTAATAGCATATGGAAATAGTCTTATATTCCCGGAAAGAACTACAATGCCCAGAGGTCTGAAAGTAACTTCCTCCTCGAAAAGGCTATTCTCAAGAAAAGTATGAATCTCACAAAGGACAATATTGATTTATTCGAGCCACAGGAACAAGACCACGTCAAATCGGGTCAATACAGGGTCATGGGGGTCAAGCGTGAGTCATCAGGTCAAGATTCGATCATCGGGTAGCCGGGTCACAAATTCAATCTTGTCATTTGGGTCAAGTCCGGGTTAACATGTTATTCGGGTCAACATCGGATCAATCGGGTCATTTCGAACCGGATCACGTAGTCTCCAGGGTCATCTATGTCCGGGTCTGCCCGGGTTACCAAAAGTGACCCGGTTTCACATTTGCTGTAAGCACATTATTGTGATATCCTGTGTTCAAACGCTAATGTTGGTACCTGTTTTTGCCTTCCTCCTCTGTGCATTCAATTTTGCGATGTTTCTTCTAGAAAAATTCCCAAGATCACCTGCTTCTCATTTCTTAAGCTTTTATTTATGGGTAAATAAGTGGCTATAGCCCAAACCTTCAAACATCTGAGACATCACGTTTATCGGCAATCGCACTTCTAGAGGCAAGGAAGGGAAATGTAGCGGTCAGTGACTTTGTTTAGACACTATACTGGCATGCACCTAGTGAAACTGATGGTAGCCCTGAAAACCCTCATTCAAGATGGCCGATATTTCATTTCATTTTTCGTATTCTATAAGATGTGTTCAAGCGAGTGCGAACGCGAAAGTCCAGGCGAACAGAGCGTTTTTAGTACATGTAGACCCGAAATTGGTGTTTCCTCACAAGTGTGATCCATTTCGGAGTTGGAAGATTCTCGGATCTAATTTAGGAATGGATATCCTGACTTCCCCGTTTCCTTATTTTTTGTCATTCGAAGCGAATCTAGGGATGTTTCATTGAATGAAAGAGCTTACTCCGCTATGGTTCTCAACTCTACTTACACGAATATAGTAAAGGAAAGATGTAAGAATAGGTAGTCGAAGATTTTGTAAGGTAATTACATGTTCGAAGATTTCTACTACATGTAATGTAAATATAAATGCTAATAAATAAGAAAACAGTTCGAAACTGAATATATTGTCTTCTCAGCGACTGTTCATCATCTTTTAATGTGCTGTATACGGAGTAGACAAGCTCTTTTGTTGCTCCTGTTGAAACCAACTTCCTTTTGGCTCGCAGTTCAGGGTTCGAGGAGGAGATTGCCTTTAGCATCTAATTTACTTTGGACCGTAAAATTTAATTATGTTCCGGCTCATTACCCAAAACCAGTATCAGTTCACCCAAAGGAAGAACGATTTGAGATAACCTACATTTTTTCTTTGTACTTTTTAAGTTTCTGCTTTTAGCTGTTATACTATAAATGATTTAAGCGTGCTTACAAAAAAAAGTACAATTCATTTCCTTTTAAAGTGCTTTATGAATCAATTAAATAGTTTATGGTACAACAAAATGCAGGAAATCGCACATCAAACTAAGTCATACTTATCTATGCCGTTCCTTCTTGTTTCAAAATGGAACATATTTACGTTAGCAATAAACTTCACATAATTGATTACTACAACGCATATAGATGAATTATATTCAATTTTCATTATATTTATTGCCTTTAAGCATCTCAGACTCAGGCCGGGAAAGGATGGGGGGAGGAGGATGTTGGAAGATTGTCGACCAGGGCTTAGTTTGTAAGTACCATCCCGGCTTTTGATCGGTGTGTCTGAGGAAAATCCTGGAGAAACCTCAATCAGGATTGGGGACCACCGGGAGGTTGCTAAGCCAACGCTCTACTAACTGAGCTACGGCCGCTCGTTGGAATATATTCAATATTGTCCGTACTACGTATATGACAAGGAGTAAGTAGCGAAAGATTCCTGACCTTTACTAAAGTCAACGTCTTAGCGCTCTGCAAGTAGAGTTGAACATGGAATTTACTTATTTTGAATCATAGTTACCTTTAGGCATAATATATTAGTTAATTTAGCAAACTATAAATTATATAAATATTTTAGCAATTTATATTGAAAGGTGCATAATTTTGTAAATTTTCGTAAGTTTCATTCTAAAAATAAAATACGAAATTACGTGCCCGGAAAAATTCATATTCAAATACTCGTATGTCGGAGAAGAAAAATCCGGCATCTGGTTAATTACTGGCATAACGAATACTCAAAGTTTTATCTGTGTATTCCAACAATTATTTGGGCAGTTATATTTGAAGGCTTGTTTGGTGTTCATTCCCTTTGCTTCAATCGGAACAGGAGAAGACACAGGTAACACCAACATGTTTTCTGCAATATTTTCAAATGTGTTTAATTATTCTCTCAATGAAAAAGATTTCTGAAAAAGAATTCTGTGTTTCAAAACCCCTGGGGCACTTTAAAGAAAAAGAAATATATAAGATAAGATAAAATGAATTGTAAGGGCGGTAACAGCACTATGGTTTACGCCCTTCCCGATAAAGAAAAATATAGACCAAATGAAAAAAGACAAGCGGACCGAAAATAGGGTTCAGGAAGAGAGAAAGAATTTAGGTCCCAAAGATAAGGGATATCTGTTTGGATATCTATTCTTCTTATGTAAGAATATTTCCGACATCAGAGAAATCCCAAGTAGCTACTATATAGGGTCTATATAATTTTGAAATGAAATTGAAACTCTTTTCAGAATAAAGATACTTTAAAATACTTTAAGTAAGCATATTAAAATAATTGTAAAATCTCTTGATTTCACAATTTCAAAACCTTTTTTAACAAGTTTCTTTATTTTAAAATTTAAGATGATTGTATTGAAAAAAACAATGTTTATAATAATTGGAAAAGCGTTTTTATAATTATCTTGATTACAGTTATCTCGATATTTTAAAATTGTCTTGGTATTATTTTTATATTTTTTAAAGTTGTGAAGTTATTAAGTTAGCCTTAGAAAAAAAAGTAAACACATTTCTAAATCAGTTTTAATACATTTTTGCCATACTTATAAAACAGCTTTCCAATATTTTATTTCTACGTGGGTGAAAGAATGTGATAGACAAAGAAGGGTAACAAGAACTTTCTTTTCTAAAAAATGAATAGCAGAATATAAACTAAAATGAGGATGAACCTATCTAGAAAGATAAAGCGGTTTATAAGAAATTAGATGCGGGATCAAACCATTGTGAGCAACGTTTATTGGACCTAAGTTCCATAAGTTCCATTTAGGATCATTTAGGGTTGCATTGTTACTTCTGGTATCATAGAAGACGATTTTAACAATTACGTATATGGAAATGAAATAATCACTGCCTCGCTCATATACAACCCAACCAATGTGGCCGCCATGTGTGTTGCAGAAAGAGATAGGATATATTGGATAATTTTGTAATTTAAATTACCCTTTTTAAGTTTGCCAATATATCCGATCCCTTTATGCAACACACATGACAGCAGTGTTGGCTAGGTTGCATATGAGTAAGGCAATGAATGTTTCATTTCCGTATACGTCACAATATATACAAATTCACACTGTTAGACCCAATCTATACCAAACGATGCATAGCGCTTTCATGTTACCAGAGGAAGGCCGTAGACTATGCCTAGTTTAAATTTTGATCCTGGGAGCTTTTTAGTAGCCCCGGTTTCTAATGTCAAAACAACTCAGGATCAAAAGTTTAAACCAGACATATAGTCTACGGTCTTCCTCTGGTCAAATTGAAGCGCTATGCATAATTTGGTATCCATTCATTGGTCTAACAGTATGGATTTGTAAACCAGACACACATATAGAGAGACAAAATTTGATCTTTGTTTTCAAGAATAAGTAAATACATGTAATTCGGCGTTGTGACTCAGTGGAAGCGTGCTTGCCTTGTTGTGGGTGGTACTAAGAATTGACTCCAAGGCTGACCATTATTTCCTTCACTTACATGAGGAGAATGCGGAAAAGTACCTTGAATTTAGTGCAAGAGCGTCAAATTTTCGATTCTTATTGTGGGTAAAAGCGGGTACTTGGCATGACGACTTGTATCCTTAAGATATTGTACAGCTCAGTAAACTTCAATACAGATAATTAAATCTTGTATGTAAAAAGTTTAGGAAACTTTAAATTTATGTCCTTTACAGTGCCTGAAATCCGTCACGTTCAATGGTTTTGCTATTGACGTGCGAGGAGGAAGAGAGAAGATAGCGTCTAGGGCCTATACTCTAGATACTATCAAGACATTTGTCTGCCATGAATGAAAAACTAGAAACGTCAGTTAAGATGGCCGGTGTGAGCAGGGGTCAAACAAACGCTCTCTTCTGAGTGCTTATCTGAAGTCAGCGGCCATAACCACTAGACCACGAATCTCTGTAAATCATTTACATCCTTCGTAGGTAAACTCAGCAAACTTTGTTAAAACTCAAATGTAAAGCAATTGAAGAATCAGAAAGGACGTGGTAGAATAGAAAATATGTTGAAAACTCGCAATCAGGATTGCCGATGAGAGGAAGATTAGAACCTACACCTCTCTTTAAGTGCTAACCAGAAGTCACCGACCATCGCCACTAGATCTTCAAGCTGAGTACATACACGTATATAAATGTTTGGTTCAAATAACCAAATAACATAAACCAAATTTTTGATAATCAATTAAAAATTATTAGTAATTTGTTTCCGTTCTTGGAGACTCAATTCTTTCCAGGTACATTTACTAGTTACTTGCATTAGATTGATTAAGAGAGACTAAGTTGGTCTTTAGTGAAAAAAATACCTTTTGCTTGTGTCGTTTAAACAGTCAGTTGGAATTTACAGTTTAATTATTTAGTTAAAAAAAAAAGAAGAGTGTCTCTCTATAGGAATATACTGGAAGAAATTTCAGTGTGCGTAAGCCTATTTTATATCAACAAATGTAAAGTAAAATTTTAAATGTAGTGATGGAGACCAAGTCTTTAGTTGTTCCCTTGTGGTTACCGGGAATATTTCTTCTTTTTTCTTTTCTGTGTAGGACTTTCCTAAAGAAAATATTTGAGTACATCACTGGTGATAATAACCCTACCTAAAGTTCACAGTTCTTTCAATGTAATTTTATTTCCTTCGCCACATCCTGAACCAAAAATTTTAAATGTGCTTTTGTTCTCTTCTAATATAACCACATGTAACCACTTGAGTTGAAATTTAAACATGTTACGCAAATAATTTTTATTTGTTCTTATAACATACTTAGAGGTACAGACTTTTTATTATTTTCCATTCTTTTAGTGTACGGAACTTAAGACTTAAATAATGAACCATTTATTACATCCAATTTACCTCACCCGAAGTCATTGCTGGATTTCATATAGATTTAAATTATTAGTAAATACATTGAGGTAATATTTTAGGTAAGAAGAAAGTTTAAATTTTGTGATTCACGTATAGAATTTTCAAACCGCATCCCTAAGATTTCAGGTTGGAACGATGTATAAAAATTCTCCTGGTTCGCATCTGGAAACCGCGATTAATTCTCTTCATATCTACATATCTTATATCATAACGTTCATAATATGCACGTAGTGTACTTTTTATGCCAGAAAAGTACATTTATATTTCTATTGAATTGCGGCAACTTGATTTTCCGAATATGTGACCTGAATGTAAGATCTATGGAATGATGCATTCAGCTTTATTTAACGTGACAGCTGTTTCCATAGAAACTGTCCTACATGACCGACTTTCGGCAGCGTGTCAGGGAAATAGAAAAGTGCTCTGAATAAATAATTAAAGAAAGAAAAATATAGGAGCTCACCATATTTCTTAATCTAAAACGAAACAAATGGAAAATTGTTCGTCACACGTTCCTTCATTAAATAAAAATATGGAGTTTATCTTCCTAATATTTCAAAATGCGCGAGTAAGTTTAAGATTTTTTTAATGAGGATTTCGAAGTTTATGTATCCAGCGTATTGTTTCTGTAGTGCTCTAAAACCACTGAAAAGATGAATCAAAAGGAAAATGGTATATTATGGATAACTACCGATTTAGCAAGTAGCTGAAATATCCCATGACTTCAATAGAATACAAAAGAGACACTGCTCAAAGTTTTTTTTTCTACAAACCAGTTAATATAGTTTCAATTTATCTAACTTAATTTAAATTTCTTTTAACTGAACCAGCATCTAAAACATTTGTCCGCAACTCTGAGGGATGACATTCCCCGCCGAGCCCGACTTTCGGAGAAAGGGATAGGGTATTATTGGCGGAGGTGAGCAGATTTAGAACCTGTGTTGCCTCCCCAGCTCCGATAGTTGCCTCCCTAGCATTTACTCCGATGGAACGGGTAAAATACCTTATTTCTTAACTTTTTCCTGTTGATTCACTTGATTAACGAATAGCTGGGACAGTAGTTGTCAATCTTTTTGCGTTAGCGGTCCCTCAGGTCAATCATAGCGGCGCACCAAAGAGTGAAAGCTAGCAATGAGAAATCTCTGTGAAATTTGAATTTAATTTCTAAGGTCTTTAGGCAACTTTGCCTCAGGTCGAATCTGCTGTGAGGTTGTGCTCTAGAGCCACAGATAAGCTATATATAAGCCGAAAAGTTTCCGCAGCATCACACCACAAATTCGAAACTGATTGGCACGACATAATACTTAATATCCCGACTGAGATGAAAATCTTCAATCAGTGGTACACCAGTATATCAGGGACCGCGGTGGATCAATGGTTAGAGCGCTTAGGTTCGTCGGTTCAAACGCTGCTCGTGCGGTCGTGCCATAAGGCTTTGTGGTGGACAAACACTGTGTGCGTGGGTTTTCTCGGGGTTGTCTCGTTTCCTCCCACTTTCTTCATTCCACCAAACCTCCCATCATCAACCACCCGACCTGAGCCAGGGTTGCCTAAAGGCCTTAAAATTAATTCAACCAGTATATCAGCTAGTGGCGCTATTGTTACAGGAGCCCTCTGCTCCACGCGTGTGCTGTGTTTTACATTAAACTAGAAAACTCATGACATCTAGAAAATTTCAATGCGTTTTTAAAATAGTTTCCTAGGGTTGTAAATTTGTTATTGGTAACCGAAAGAGGTACGGAAGCGTGCAAGGGTTTTGAACACGAATGTATGTGGATGTATGGAGAGAAGGAGAGCATATTCATTATTGTGGGGCTTCAATAGTGGGTCCTAAACCTAATGAACTATCTCACTCTATTATAACAGAGATGTGTGCCCTGGGGATTGCAGTTTTAATCTCTTTAAGCAATATTATTTTGAATCACAAAATTAAACCCAAAATGGATAGGCTATACGCTTTATTGAGTGAAAAGGAGGATAGTATTACAGAATGTAAGTTCTAGATTTGTGCATTTACTGTTAGTACATATAACGAACAGATGAATTTATAATGCATAACATGATAGACAAAATGTTTCAAAATGACTGGTTGAATCAGGTAATAAAAATATCTGTATAATGTTTTTTTAAACACGGGATATAATGGACAGAAAAATGTTTTAAAGTCTCTTTGATTTAGATAATGCGAATATTTGGGTAATGCGGTCTATTAAATTTAGTTTATTTATGTTATTTTGTAAAGAAAAATCTTCCATGGTGTTTAAGAAGAAAATGAGCTATTTTAGGGCTCTTAATTTAGAAGACAGAACTGTTACCTATATTTTATTATTTCGTTTTATATTTAAGTGAGTTTGGCGAAGCACTGATTAACTTTCTCAAAATAAATCAGAAGTAAGTACTTTTAGTGTTGCTATGGTAAATATGGCTTCTTTCATCACAACACTGGTTAAATGCTTAATTACATTTTATGAACAAATTAGCACAATCAATACAAATTGTACGAAAATTAATTCAAATTCTTTAACGTTAATCTCTTCTGTTTACGTGATGAATTAATCTAATGTGTAACACTTTTTTTCCTTGGCTGTATGTTAATGCTTGCTGCCTCCCCGGGTTGATACCCGGTGGGGACAATATAAGTTGGGAATTCACTTTAAGCTCTAGGTCCCATCCTTAGAACGTCATCATCATCATGCAATGGTAGGCAATGATAAACCACCGTCGGATCACCTTGCTCAGGGACCATTGAGTTATAGATCTGTCTCGGAGCAGAATACTCATCATCAACTCATGTTAAAAATGATAATGTACTTTTACAAGTAGAAGTAATATTCAATCAAGTATTCCCTTGTAAAAGTGTGGCCTTTAAAAGAATGAGAAAGCTTTGAATTAGTGTACTGAGCTAGATAAACAAATATAAAATTGCCTGAAGTTTATCCCTGAAATGAAATGTTCAGGTGCATCATTTATGGTGTACCTTGAATACATCATTTGACACGCTGATGTTATTTGAATTCAATTTTAAGGCCTTTAGGCAGCTTTGGCTCATGCCGGATGAATGATGATGGGACGATTGGTGGAATGAAGAAAGTGGGAGGAAACGGGAAAATCCCGAGAAAACCCAGCACACGGTGTTTGTCCACCACAAAGTTCACATGGCATGAGCAGGGATTGAACCGGCTATCCCTAGCTCACTAGAGGTGAGCGCTTTACCATTAAGCCACCGCGGCCCAGGCACGCTGAGAATTTCATCATTTGAGATTACGTTTCCAACAAAATTTCAAATTGCACGGGATGAAGTGCATTATATATTCGTGCATTAGGTTTCCGATTAAGTTCATTAAGTGCATTATGTTGGTATTAAATGCGCAAAGTGCATTACGTTTCCGATTAAGTAGATTAAGTGCATTAAGTACCATGTGAGATGTTTAGGCGTATCAATCACTTCTTAACAATACGCATCAACATACAGTATTTCCTCTCTTTTGATACATTTATTTTTCTGACAACGTAAACTTCCATGCGTTAAGTGAGGGATTGCGTTAATTTTACCTGCAATGAAATCAGCTACATCCTGTTGCTGACCAGAAAACAAATTTATGCTCATCCTTCAGAAAGGGTAACGTCCATAAGTCCTAAATTTCAGAAGTCCTAAATTGCAGAAGTCCTAAAAAAACTTTCACAAGTCCTAAGCTTTAGGACTTGTGCAATTTAGGACTTCTGCAATTTAGGACTCCTGCAAATTAGGGCTTCTTGTCTTTTAGGACTTCTGCAATTTAGGACTTATGCAATTTAGGGCTTCTGCAATTTAGGACTTCTGCAAAATCCAGAGAACTGGCTTCTTGCCTTTTAGGACTTCTGAAATTTAGGACTTGTGCAATTTAGGACTTCTGGAATTTAGGACTTGTGGTGCTACCCCTTCAGAAAGACGTTATGATTACAAAAAAAGAATCACGCCAGAGCCTGAAAAACAGTTGTGATCACTGAAAGGAATTTTCGCTTAAGTGCATTTTTACCAAATTCTTAATAAAAATGTCAGTCAAAAATAGACGTATGTGGAGCATACTAGTGTACATCGTTTACAAAAAAATAAATATATATGTATTTGTTTAATTGAATGAAAAGTGCAAAGTTAGACTGCAATTTGTGTGCAGCAGAAAGTGGATGGGAACTTATGAAACTTGCAACGGTCAATACATCGTACAATAATCTGCATTTACTGTGAGTTACTTTACTCGTTAGCCGTCCCACAATTACGGACCAGAAATGAACATCACAAAAATCCTAATACCGTATTTGATTGAAATGTGGCCTCGTTTGAACACAAGTTTGAATATATGTATGGACAAGTATGAACTCATGGTATTAGACAAGTTATAGCTCTCGTATTTAACCCTTTGACGTGTTATTGGCTCTTGTCCATACGCATGCAGAATGTGTCCGAACAAGACCACATTCGATTCAAAATTTTCCCGATTTTCGTCTTTGGCCTGTCATTTTGGGACGGCACACGAGCGAAGCATGAAATTCACATTAAACATATTATTATATGATGTATTGACCATC
Source organism: Lepisma saccharinum (assembly GCA_022664845.1). NCBI lineage: Eukaryota > Metazoa > Arthropoda > Insecta > Zygentoma > Lepismatidae > Lepisma > Lepisma saccharinum. Next base: position 11,013 of record JAGDQP010067112.1, read on the forward strand.
CAGTTTCGGCTGCACACAATGGAATCTACATATTGCAGTCCAATTTTTCTGCACTTTTCTTTCAGTTAAACAGCTGCATATATTTGTTTTCTCCCCTCCCCCTCCTTTTGTAACGATGAACACTAGTGTATTCTACAAAACTTCTATTTTTTGATTGACATTGTTATCAAGAATTTGGT
>JAGDQP010067113.1:0-11191 GCA_022664845.1 Lepisma saccharinum
CCTGTAATACCGGAGATGTAATTTCTGGGCACGGACAGACAGAGAGGAATTATAAGGTCCCTTTTAGCTATAACTTCGCTATCAAGGGACCTAAAACTTAGATAATAAATTTGCTTTACTTTCTCTCTACTGGTGTAGGATCTAGAGACCGCCATTTCAATCATGCTCTGCAAAGTGCAAACTAATTTAGTGTTACAACTTTCAACCCCACATGAAGGATTGTAACGTGTATTTCCCATTCTCATATCGCGGCTAAGGAAGAAGTATGCTACACCAAATAACCTACTAAAAGAAACAGTCATGTATACCCAAGGTACTGCATAAATTCTCGAACTACAAATTGTCGTCCTCATTCCACAATATTACTGACATTTTCAGCTTTTTTTTATTTTATTTTGTAAGATCTATGTAAGTCTGTTCCTTTTTGTTTGTAAGATCCTATCTGTTATGTACTTTACGAGCTCTTCTGTATCATCGGTTATGAAGACAGAAACTAGCAACTAGCACTTTGAAGATGAATATTTGCCTTGAGGATTTTGAAGATAAGGATTTTCTGGCAATAGAATTTTATAGAAACAGCTTCAAGGTTAGGCACAACAGAGCTCGAGTTATCATTCGACAGAAATAGAGGAAAACTGAAGGGGCATTGTAGCAAAGAAACTCCATACTTTTGACTTCATATGAGGCATGTGAGATGCAGGAAGAAAAACAATTGAATCTGTTCTCGAACGAATTGTTCTTTACTATAAAAATGGTTCAACTTCCTTTCTTTCTTTCGTTTTCCTTTTTCTTCTGCAGATGTGAAAGCTATCTTCCCAACCCCACTTCTTTTTGGGAGGCAAAGAGGAGGATCTTCCGCGAGTTCTAATTGTTCAGGACTATAACGCCCCAAGCTGACGGAGGAAAGATTTATTGCCGTTTAGGATCAGTAGCAGCGAGACTGCTTCTTGACCATAAACTTCCACATTTTCTCGCAAAACAGAAATTGTCGCTAGCTCTCAGAAGTTCGAAAGAATTTTAAAACTGTTTATCGTTTCATTAACCATTTAAAACTATGGTATTAGTTTCATCACAAACATATTCACATCGAATAAAAGAGCAAATTTCAGAGATTGAAATGATAGGTAACAAGTTACAATATTTTTATACGTTGCCATGTGAGATAGTGATTTCATTGTACTTTCGTGTTTCGCACGGAATTTGTCCACTCAATCATCGTGCTTTCCAACAATTAAAATGTTCTAAAAAGCTGCATTTTTAATCTGAAACTCCATAAACTTATTCATATCACAGTTCAAGGTTTCGGGATTCATCTGGCCATTTTTTTCTGAAATCCGATAGATTTTTCATTCCAAAACAACTCAATAAAATTCATGCGTTACATATCGCTTAGCATTAAAACTATAATTAATAAATTTCTAAATACAGCAAAATCTCAGTCCAGAACATCTACTCATGCACATGCAACTCGATAAAAAACAAACAAGTATTATTAAAAAAAAAAAATAGAGTGTGAATAGCCCTTGTTAAATATTTAACCCAAAACATATTTGTATAAAAATTGTGATCAATATAGGGTTGATCCGTAATTGTATGGACAATTATCATTTTATTTTGACATACGTTGTTGAATAAGATATTCTTGAAATAAGAGTCTGAATATTAATATATGCAGTGGAAAGGTATCATTGAATTCTGATTACCTTTCGTGTTTTCTTTAAAGATGATACTTAAAAGAGATTATGAGACTTACCTTTAAACAAAGGGGTTAGCTTTGAGAACAGCGTAGTGCATGAAAGACTAGTAAATTGTCCTAAACACGTTTCCATGAAGAACAATGGAATCCCGCAGAGGAACAGCATCATTAAATAAGGTACAAGGAACGCCCCTACAAAGAAAGAAAACAAAATTTATAATTACAAAAAAAATGCACTTCCTGAACAGGTAATAAAATAAGTGGCAGGTTACTCGATATTTCTACAGAACTTTGTTTTGAACAAAATTAAAGATAAAATTAATTACGAGCTGCAACAGGAGCTAGCTGCTGGTTATTCCGATACGCCTTATCGTCATTACATCTAAATTAAACTGTTAAGATAATAAAAACAAAAACTAAAAGTGTAAAAGACCATCACTGCACTGAAAGAACTAAAACCTTGCACGTGTATAGAGTCAATAATGAAATTTTAAAAAAGCAGAAAGGAACTACAATAATAATATTAGTGCAATAGTGTAAAGGTTGTAAACAGGCCTCCACAATTCACTAAATAAAATGTTATAATGCAAAACTCAACAGTTTATAGGGCGCACACGATCAGTTCAGGTAGAATTGGGAAGGTCTGCTTCTTTCAAACTGTTGTGGATGATTTGTATAAATCACAACTTCAATTACTAGTGTAATCAAAATATTATCATGTAAATTACTGTATGTGTGTGTGCCAAAATCTCTTGCGCAAGAGTAAAATGAATGTATGTGAATTTTAATTAGTGTATGTATAATCTGTGTATCTAATTGTATATTCTGAATTTCTTAAACGTTATGTCATTTCTTCCTTTTTTTTAAAAAAATGTTACAGCAGTCAACAGAAACGCAGGTCTTTGTGACCAGAAACCACTTGTTTTTGCTCCGCGCTTTGTATCTCAGCAGACTAAGCAGAGCAGACCCAACTTTCCTTTTTTTCTTTTGAAAGTTTGAATGTTATTGGTTTCATCTGGAAAATGCGGGAAGGTCTGAGCTGAATAGAAATCCGTAGGAACAGACTCCTATATAAGAGAACATCCTTTTTGATAAGAGAAATCGTTCGTTCCCTTTGTTAGCTCTCAAGGAGAGGAGGAGGCACTCCTGCGGTGTGCGCTCCGGGATCCGAACGCACTCGCTTGGCAGTTGTGTTGCCCTCAATCGCGCGTGACGTGAAGACGTCAACAGCGGACTTGTATAGTTGTATTCACAAGTGAAGAATAGCCGCCTCCAGATACCGACCGACACGAAGACTGGAAGAAGCAGCCACTTAATTGTGGAAGCATGACGAATATGGTCAACGGCAATCGCGGTAGCAACTGGCCGGGAAACCGGGCGACAACGAGGCGAAGTATCTAGTACCATTTGTAGTTATGTTGGGCAGCAGTCCCACTTGTTGAGTGCTAATCGGTTGAGATTCCGCTGTGGGGTTGTCAGATTCTCAAATAAATTCAGATTTTTTGACTTGACTGAGAAGCAATCACTTGTTGGGGCTGGCCACCTGTAACACCTGTTGGGACACCGAGATGACAGAGGGGCTGACCCCGCTTCGTGGATGCAGCCCATGGATAAAGAAGCCACTCACCTGAGACGCAGCAACTGACCGGCGTTTGAATGTTTCAACACAGACACTGGCTTTCAGGATGCGATTCATAGTAGAGTCAATACAGACATATTACCTGGGTTTTCCCACCCTTCGCAGCATGCGTGGTTTACCAGGTAATCTATCATAGTTAGCTCGATACAGGGATTTTTTCAGAATATACAGCAATGCATATTCTGGTTTTTGCCCTCTTCAACAAAATTCTTCTCGCGTTTCCTCTATCTTCTTTTTTCACCTTCTTTCTTTCTCCTTACACCTTCGCGGTAAATGTCTCCGAAAGACAGAAATCGTAAGCATCCATACCCGTGACACCCGCTTTAGTTGCATGAAGCATGTGCATGACAGCTTGACAGGAGATCACTGTAGAAGTTGAAGAGTGGTCACTCCTCAGTGCGGGACTTTTCGGGGGCACTGATTTTTTTTTTTTTTTTTTTTTTTTTTTTTTTTTTTTTTTTTTTTTTTTAGCTCTCTCTCAAAGCACATACAACTAGCAAGGCGTTCACTTGCTCGCTCGCCGATACAAAGCTGCGATGCTGGACTTGTATTTTTAAAAGAGAAAATGGTATATCTTAGTATTTCCTGCTGCGTTATAGATGCCGTGTCTTCGACCCCACAGAGAGAGGTCAAGCTTCAGGTGTTCGAACAGAGTCGTCAATGACCACGCAGAAAAAGGTAAATTACATTTTTAAGTAACTTCGGGAATTAATTCTTACACATGTAAAGTAATCTCAGTTATTAGTTTAATATCGTAGCAAGTTTTTTTTTTATTTCATTTTATAATTCATTCAGATGATCAGACTTAAAGTAGGTAGTAGTTATATATCTGAACAACTCATAAATCAGAAAAGAATATAACCGAGGGAAATTGATCCTTTCGAAAAAGAATTTATATACCTCCAGAATAATGGAGAGAATGAGTTAGTTTCAGATATATAATACCCCGATAAATTCGTAAAGCTGTTGAACACGGTTCGGTAGAATAGAAACGTTCCCCGCCGGTCCTCTTAATCGAATTATTGCAAGTTATGTCTGATTTGAGCTAGGCACCGTAAGATCCACTCTACCAATGGTATATTAAATTCAGGACAGGGTCGCCTTATTACCTTACTTCCACGAATCACGAACTCGTAAATTGGGAGCACGAAATCACAGTTTTGATTGAGTAACTGCACGGATATATGTGAAAACTGTAGGTGAAAACTTGCAATCACTAGTTTTAGAATATCCCTTCTTAATTTATAACAAATCGAACACTGCCTGTATATGGTAAAATGTTTTTAAAAATGCAGCGATGGTCACTGCAGTGACAGGGAATCGAGCCAGGTACCTCAGTTGCATGCCAAGTGACGGGTGTTCTATCATTTAACTGTCGCTGCAACGACGACTTCTCTGCGTATTCCTTTGACCTCTGCTGAACCATCCCATCACTTCCGATATATAGTAATGAAATGGCCTCGTTGTGAAAATTTTAATCAAGTAATCTTTCTGGAATTCCAGATCACAGGATTTATTTATTTATGTTATTTATTAAGTTTCAGATACAGCTGGAGTTGCCATTTTACACAGAAACTAAATAACATTACTACAATCTAAGTAACATTAATATAAAGTAAATAACATGAAATTAAATTTTAAAACGACACAACACAGCAAATAATATCAGTAACATGACGACGATTAAAATACACAAAAGGAATAGCTCAGATATTGGTAGATGCAGATGTTCGCAGATGCAAAAATACCCAATATGCAATGTGCCCAAAGCCAATGTGCAATAAATAACCATTCATATTCAACAAATGGCCAGTAGCAAATGTCAACTTTCTGTTACAAACTTTACTTTGTGATAGTTTTCAATTTAAAGAATTTTGTTAGTAGACTTGAGCACCGTGAAAATATTAATTTGGCAACTTTTGATGATAATAAAAAACGAGCTACGCTATTAACACAAACTCTCAATAAATTAACTTGATTTGGTAGTATGGTCAGTGGGCGGCAAATTACTCGAGAATGGGGAAGCAATTCTCCCTTTTATTGAAGCTGTTCAATGCGCGATTTCTGTTATCTCTTTTCACTAGTCGAATGCGTGAGAAAAGAGGGGTACTGTTCCCTCACGCCCCCTAATGGCCAGCCATGTAATTATTCCCCTCCCACGAAGTATTCCCCTTATTGTAATTGTCCCCGTATTGTAATTATTCCCCCTATTGTAATTATTCCCCTTAAATAATGTAGTAGTTTCTCTTCAACTAGTATTATAATCATTTCCAGAAATCAGGCCAGTCGTAAACACTGTTAAATATTTTCGAAAAGTTCATTGATATAACCGCTAATGTTTCTGATAGATGTATTTACAGTTAGCGTCAAGAATCTTTAATAAGCACCGGACAATTTATTTTACGTTATTTTGTAATATCTCGGTGTTCAGTTCCAGTGTGACTCATAAAGAGAACCACCGGTGACTCTTGCGCATAAAAAGAGAAGACATTTTCTTGTTTTAGGCACGCATGCAGTGCAAGTGTTTGCTCCCTCCACTTTGATCGCTTATTTTCGCACATATTGGAAATATTCTCAGTGAATTGGTATTTCGATCCCTCATTGACGAATAGAAAATTGATTAAAACGTGGCGAAAGTCGTGGGAATATTCTAGTTTATGTTTTTGGTGTCCGGGCAACGCATTTTTGACACTCTCTACTGTTTTCTAATACTAGTACCAATGCTTCATTGTGAACTACTATAAAAGGGTTATACATTTTTCTTTCAATTTTGAAGAGTAAAGAACATCCGTTAAGCATTATAATTCCATCTCAAAAGGTCACATTTTGTAACCAAAGTGACAGTGTTTCGTTAAAAACCACTATTGTTGATTGAAATTCATTTTTTTTTTTAATGAAAATACTTTCTCGTCGAAGAGTAAAAAAGTCCCTCTTTAATGTGTATCTGCACTCGTTTGAAGAATCTTTCAGAGGTAAACTCTACACAAATGGATGTGTACAAACTAGAAACTATGGAAATGGAGGGTGACCATTTTTTTTTTTTTTTTTTTTTAATAAAATGAAAACAGTGTATTATCAAAACACGTTATGATTCTCTTGTTTTCTGTAAACTAGCTGCTTCAAATATGTAACCTTCAAGGACCAATTTAAAATGAAACAGATATAAACTGAGATGGATTCGCAAACACAATATCAGTTTCTTTATTGACTTGCTTTAAAACACGGAAAACGGAGAGAGAGAGTATTTTCCTACTATAGTTGTTAGGAATCAAACTATATATTTTTTAACTTATCATTGACATAATAAGTAAATGAAATCTCTTTAACCCCGGTGCATGACACACATCGTGCGAATTTTGAAATTAAAATTTTCAAGCAAAATTCCAGGGAGGAGGGGGGCAACTGCCCCTCCCTGCTGCCCCGCCCCCTCATGTGTTTGGACATGGACGAGCACAATGGATCTGTGAAATTATCTATTAATTTGAGTCTATACATCTTATTCGCTTCAAAATATATGATTCTGAAAATGTGTACGGGTCACATTTTAGATTTTTAGTTTATTTTTTAACTAAACTTTATTTATAAATAAATAAAGTACTTTATTTATTTAAAAAAAAAATAGTGTAAATAGAAGAGTGAATGGAAATATTACACTGAGTTTGAAAACAATTACAGTGATTAAATTAACGAATTGTTCAATATTTTACTACTTGCGAGTCGCCGCTAGTTGAGGCGATAGCGCGTCTAACTAGGAACCGAGCGGTCCGAGTTGAAATCCCAGCCAGGGTGCTGGAGACTTTTCTTCAGTGATCTCATATCTGGCCCTCTGAAGTGCACTCAGACTCCTATTATATTGAGTACTCTAGTGACCTTGGTACTTCTGGGCACGTTGGGAGGAAAAGGCAGTCGAGCATGGGACTGACCACCTCACCTCATTTCGTACCGCATATGCAGCGCTACCTCCACATCCTCGCGCATCGCTTTACCTCCTTTTTATCACAACCACAGAAACAATTTTTGCATAACACAATGACATGTTTTAAACAGAATTACTCTGTAAACATTTCTTTCTAATAACATTTTGGAAGACTTTTCCTTTTCATTTCCACAGAAGAGCAATGACAACGTTTCTATCTGTTGGAGACATTATTCTTCCTAAAGATCTTATCTAAATGCCGCTTTAGACGATACAATTTCTCGTATGATGAATCTCAGTGTGCCAGAGTAAAAAGAAAAAAAAAAGTTGTGGATTTATACCAATAGCATCTTGCCCTATTGTAGCATTCTTGCTTTCACACTCTGGCACTACTGTTAATCCTAAGTTCGTCAAGTTTTGCTAAAGGGACATGGAATTCCTCTCTCACTTCTACGGACAAGCGTTTATGGTACCAATTCAGTTGGCAGTGCTTTTAAAAATGGCATTTTCTGTTCACTTCTTCATTTCTGTTTCCAAGGTAAGTTATTTGCACATTTATAACTGCAATAATCAATTTAATATAGGATGTATTCGCTCGATGTGCAAGGGGACACGGTGCGTCCGAAGGGAACTTGGCAGCGTGAGCCGCGGGGGGGGGGGGGCGCAGCCCCCGGTTAGAGGTCGGCATACACGAAAGTGAAGTTAACAGATATTCCCAATCCCTGTGCTGCTAATTTGCAGGCTGGAGAGAATCGTGCCTTTTCCCTGACTTGACCTATTACCCGATTTTTACATTTTAATTATTCTTTTGGGTGTGGCTACAAGTACGTCGGACGTTCGCCGTTGACCGCGCTTATGTACACGTCAACAATGTACTATTTTACACTTTTTCAATGTGTAACAGGAAGTGACGTCGTAATTGTATTTTGATTCATGCTTCACGTCTGCTCACAAGTAAAGTACCCGAAGTGAGGACTCGAGTTGCTCATCAAGTGATACCTTAAATTGAAGCTAGTGACGAGTATAGTACACCTGTGAAATCCTAGCTGCAGAGCTCCAGAAATAAAAAGGTTATGGTGGGTCAAAGTTCAAAGCGAAAGCGAATTGTATTGAAACAAGTCACAACGAAAGGCAGAACAAAAGTCAGAAGGACATGGTTTTGAATTGAAATGCGATTCATGTGAAGGAAAGAGGCACGTACAAAGTACTACACATTGATACAATCAATATGTAAGTCGTCAATGAAGGCGTGTGATAAGCAGATACTTTGCTCGCAATGAGCACACTTGACAAAAGAGATGTTCTCACATGAGGTCTTGTAACACTCGTCACGTATATTAGAATCAAAACAATAATCCAATGGAGAAATCCAGGGTTCGGGCTCCTCATCCAAGTAGCCGCTTTTGTAAAACGCAAGCCTGATCATGTTGCGAAATCGCGAGGCGCTGAATTGGAAGAGAGTGAAGGACTGCATTCGTAAAATGTTATCCCGATGCCAGAGATTAATTTCCGAGGAAGCGATAACTGTGTCAGTAATGAACCTGGTAAATGATTTATATGGACGGAAGAAGTAAACATCAAGTTGTTGGATGAAACCAGTGCAACCACCAGGAATTAAACGTTTGAACAGTGTTATATGATTAGGGCATAATTCATTTGATACGTTATCAGGCAGAGAGAGGGATATCATTCTACACATTACATTAATTGGGAGCAACTGACGACGTCTTACCATCGGGATAATCAGCAAAACATGGACATCACAAGCAGCTAAATTCGCTTTCTATTTGAACTTTGACCCGCCATAACCTTTTTATTACTGGAGCTCTGCAGCTAGGATTTCACAGGTGTACTATACTCGTCACTAGCTTCAATTTAAGGTATCACTTGATGAACAACTCGAGTCCTCACTTCGGGTACTTTACTTGTCAGGCAGACCAGACAGAGCAATGTCTTTGAACCATGATGGTGACATACGTTTTAAATGATACGTATCATAACCAACACATAATGTCGCAAAGTGAGAAGGGTCTCAAATTTGGTCGTTTCTTATCTTTCAAAGATAAGAAACAGAAGAAAGAGACTGATTTTATTCAACTATGGCATCAAACGACGCATATGTAAAGAACTAAGGAAGTGCATAAACCACATTAACTTCTCTCAATGGAATTTATATTTTTCTCTTGTTATAATATTTTGATGTATGCCTTGTGATTTGTGTCAGCAATTTTTTTTAAGTCATTCAACTCCTGCCGCAAAAGAAAGTGTTTTTTTTTTTCACTTATTACCTTTTGTCATCTTTGGCTCAAGCCGAGATAGCTTAGATATCGAGCAGAGCCACACCATCCCGGTTACCGCCCTGTGGAACTGAGTGAAACTCCGGAAAAACTCAGTCAGGATGGTCGCCCGCGGGGTTCGAACCCGCGCGTTTACAAATTGCTGATCTGAAGTTCGCGACATTACCGCCTGGGCCACGAGGACTGGGGGGGGAAATGTCTTAAATTTATTTTAATACTCCTTGCGTAACAATACTCAAATAACACCTATATAATGAAGAGGTGGCTCAGCGAAAGTATGCTCGCCACTACATTAAGCAGATCCCATTTTATTAGTGACGTTTGAATCTGTATAAAAATGTTCTAGAAACTATTTCAGAGGGAAATTATTAAAGTATCAATAGGAGATTGATGTACCGAGCGGCCCCCAGTGGTGTTGGCTTAGCATTCGGGAGGTTGTGGGTTCAATCCCAACGTTCGACCATTCTGACTGAGGTTTTCTAAAGTTTCGCTCAGTCACAACAGGCAAATGCCGAGGTAGCACCTTCAACATAGGTCCTGGGCAATACCTTCTCAAACCATTTCCTCTTCTCCTATCCCGGCCTGAGCCTTAGATGCCTAAAGGCCATAAGTTAACATTTTAGTATAAAAAGAATGACAGTCACACAAATTTCTAGCCACGAAAAATTGACAAACGATCAAATTCAGTCCTCAATATTACAGCTACGATTTTTTTCTTTCTCAAAATTATAACTAATAGACTAACGTCACTTTATGCAATAATCTGTTCACTTCTTCTTTTGTGTACATGTAACATAATTTAACATTACGTTGATTGTGTCTGATTAGCTACTCAATTCGATCTCACATAGTGAAAATCCAGGCCCGTATCCAGGGGAAGCTATGAGGTCTGTGCCCCCGTAAAGTTTCTTGCCCCCAACACAAATATTTAATTTTATGTATGTATCGTACTAAGCCCAAGACCCCCCTACGTTTTCGTCCCCCCTACACTTCGTGGCTGGCGGCGGACCTGAGTACAACATTCGGGGAAAACAACCACCGGTCGCCACTTCTATATATTGTAATATTTTTACCTTAACTAACGAGAAAACCTTATTCAATGAATCGTAGAAATGTAATGGACATCTTTCCTTCATATGTTTCGCTTCAACGCAATCACACAATGCTTTATTGTATTTTAATATACCTTCATCTCTTCAACGCCGGCCACCCCCTCCACAATAATGCTTTGAGAATCACTGTTCTTCTTTAGTTGAGTTCCTTCAATGAAAAAGAAAAATCTTGTAAAAAAAAAATGGACGTTTGACACGTGACTGTTACCGTAATGTCACGGCCACGATTAAAATTGTGACGTCATTTCCTATTGACGGATATATAAGCACCGTCAACGGCGAACGTCGGACGTGTTCGTAGCCATTGCGAATTATATTTGCCATCTTCAATTATCCCGGATTACAAACTAGCTCCGGTTGTGGAAGGCTATATTGAGTATACTCTTTACTTTATATATTTTAATACAAATTCACATATCATTGTACTCCATTTGGCCGGAACCATCTTCTCGTTTAAGAAGAGTCCTGAATACGACTAATCAGGGGCGCCCACGCCATATAGGCAGGTCATGCAATTGCATGACCTGATTT
>JAGDQP010067114.1:0-11191 GCA_022664845.1 Lepisma saccharinum
GAAACATTTAATATACACTGTAATTTAGCAAGGGGTATGATTATAGCAGATGGGGAGTATAAGCACAAGGAAACTAATATCATAGCAACATTTAAACCATTAATAGAATTTTTAGAACCAATTGCTTATGAGCCTCAATACCCATTATTTTTTCCTATACAAGAGAGCCATGTACGTTCCATTGAAATAAGTGTTAGTAATGAATTCCATGAACCAATTAGTTTTGGTGGCCCAATAACAAGCGTAATTCTCATGATTAAAAATGATGATTCTTAAAATGATTTTTTATAGCAAGAATGATAGCGAAAAGAAACAAAGTTGAATATAATATAGCCTTTTTTAAAGATAGAATTTACTAAAAGCTATGAGTATCAATCTTTCCCACTGAATCGTCGTACATTTAATAACTTGAATGAAGCAAACAAAGATTTAGAATTTGACATCACTTCTGGCGATGGATTTGTGCACCCACACTACGGTGATTTATACATCAAATATGAAGTTATTGGAAGAGATGCTGGAGGAACTTTTACTTCAGGGTCCAATATTAAATTAATTGATAATTTTGTTCCATATTTGTTTTCGCAGGTAGAGAGAGGTACGCAAACATGGAACTGTTATTGATAGAATAGATTATCCGGGAATTACTTCAACTGCTATTGCCTCATGTCGATTATCAAAGCCCGAGCTCGAATATTTTAAGTCAGGTGGATTAATAACTGATGCGAAACTTCCACGGAAAGAAGATACAGTGTTGTTTCCATTACGTTTGCTGTTTGGTTTCTTTAGTGATTATAAGGAAATTATGTGGAAGAGCGGGCTTCGAATAACATTTAAAAGAAGTGCAAATAATGATGTTTTATTTTATCGCTGGAAAACAAAGAAAGCAGATGGTACTCTAGATGATGCTACATTAGCTCATGCTGCTAAATTAGTGATTACTTCAATGGAGCTGAGAATGTCAATTGTCGAATACGAGAAAAATTATTCAATGAAATTAAAATCCGATATACTTCGACAACCTCAAATACCAATTGAATTTCTCACGTATCAAAGTGTTCAACGACATGTTTCAGGTTCTTATTTCGAATTTGATGTAACAACACAGTTTAACTCACTACAGTTCGATATGCCTGATTTTGTAATAGTTCTTTTCCAAACTAATCGTGATGATAATACTCAGGAGAAAGACGCTAGTAAGTTTGGTACATGCAAGATTGAGAATATTTATTTTAAAAATGCTCGTAACGAAATCTTCCCCCGTGAGAATTTAAACCTGGATATCACAAAAGCAGATTATCTTAAAATGTATGATAATTACACTGCTTTTAAACGTGTAACACAGAAAAATACTGATATGTTTTATTCCCCAAAAGAGTTTATAGAAAATCGTCCAATGTATGTCATTAATACAAGTAAACGCAAACAAGTTGTTATTAACGAACGAACCAATATTAAAATTGTAATGGATTTTGAACAAACAGTCCCCGAAAAAACTTATTGTACAGTAATACTTATAGCTCAAACTTCATACATTTATGATGTGAAAAACGAAAGAGTGATAGAACAATTTTAGTGAACATGTTTTCAGGAGAGAAATAAAATGTTATTACTTTGCATGTAGATTGTAATTCGCTCTTTCATGGATATCACAGATACGAAAAAGGAGAGAGAGATCAAAAATATGCAACTGAAAATCTTTAATACACCCACACATAATATGATTTTCACATGCGATTCACATGAGAGAAACTTCCGCTCGTGAAAAGGCGACGAAGAGAAAAGCAGAGCAAATTCATACAACATATGGATTTACAACAAGAGAGAAAGCTAGCAACACAATTTGATGTTATTTTTTAAAACTTCACATTTTTTTACAGCAATAAAGAAGTTCATCGTAGCAGCAACAAATTTTCACGAGCATGTCTCATGTTAAATATACCATTACAGTATTCACCTGATGCAAAGCGGCTGTTGAAGTACTTCTGATTGCACCCGTATAGGAAAACTAACAATTCATTACCTAGTTATAACACTATTCAATAAGTTAGCAGCATTATCAATAGATTAACACACAGTAAGGTAGCAATAATGTTAATGAATGATGATAATAGCAGCAATTAGCTATGATATTAACAAATGGCGGTAGAGAGGTGAGGAATTCCGATAGTTCACAAGAAAAATCAATAGACGGCGGTAGAGTAGCAGAGAAAAAAAATCATTAAATCTAGTCACAAAAAACGGAGGCGGAGAGGAAGTAGGAGGCGAAGGTGACATGTTAAATGGCGATAGTAATTAAATAATTTAAAAAATTTGCAGCCGTGGTCCGGAGGTGACGCCTTAAACGGTAATTTACTCGCACCAACTTTATGTTGAAGCCTTATGTTTCATATACTACTGAAGCAAATCTGATGTCCATTATAATCTTTGTAGATTTATTGTAATTATATGTACTTTCAGTTAGTGCTGTTTTGGAAGCTGTTCACCGCATTCTAATAAATTATTATTATTATTATTTTAGAGTTTCAATAATATGGTCTTAACGAGATGTTGCTTGTAAGGTAACCGTGGGGACGCCGGGGCGCGGGTCATGAGGTTGCGGGTTCGAATCCCGCCAGGATGTTTGTGGATTTTAAACTGCATTGCATTCAAATTGTCTTGATGGGCCGAAGTCCATAGTTACTAAAATGCCCCATATAAAATAAGTTTACCAATGTTTTACGACGGCACTATAAAAAAACCTGAAATATTGTCTTGTATTACAAAATTATATTATTATTATTGACATTCAAAGCCGTTGAACAGATATAACAAAAATTGTGTTCATAATGATCCCTTATAATATTTTTTCTCATCTATGTTTTTTTTATTTCTCCACGTTAAGTGTTTTAGATATTACAACAATATGGCCTTGTATCCATCTTGAATAAAGGAATACACAAGATTCTGACAAGGCTGAATTTATTTAATAACAAAAAGGAATTAAAACGTAACAGTTTCAGAAGTATATTACTTCCTTCTTCAGACTGCACTCTCTTTTGGTTATTAAACAATATCAGCCTTGTCAGAAAGCTGTGTTTTTCTTTATTTAAGAGTTTTTATGTAAATACTGGGGGTTTCAAACTGTTCATTCTATTAGGACATTAAAGGTTAAAGGAGTGTTCATTGTAATCCTTTCTTACGAAAGTTTAAATCATATCCATACTGACAAGGCCATTGTCCATTGATTTTAAACACTACAAGATCCAGAAATTTGACTATTTTGTCAGTCTAAGCCTGGAAAGTGTGTAGGGAATCAGTTAATTAGCTTTGAAATTGTTCTTGAGTTATTGGTGACGGACAAAGCTATTGACATAATATTGGTGCCATCAAAATGAGTTGTCAAACCGTAGGAAATATAATACAGAATATTTCCTTAAAAAAAAGTTGTTTTTCGTGGAGATTCCAATCCAATTAAATGAGAAACCACTCTACTTTCCATTACAAATTCTTAAATTGATACCCCGTAGACATTTTTCTTGGACGTAACTGGTTTCCCAGCATCATAATTCGATTGCGTATATGCACTTATTCTCTTTTTTTTTCTCTTTTCCTCCAAAGATCTAAGTTAAATTTTTTCCGATTTATAGACTTCGTACGAGAATAACGCCGTAGTCTTTATTGTCTAATCAGG
Source organism: Lepisma saccharinum (assembly GCA_022664845.1). Classification (NCBI taxonomy): domain Eukaryota; kingdom Metazoa; phylum Arthropoda; class Insecta; order Zygentoma; family Lepismatidae; genus Lepisma; species Lepisma saccharinum. Next base: position 3,674 of record JAGDQP010067114.1, read on the forward strand.
ACATATTTGTAACCCGATATTATGATAAAAATCATATACATAAACCCTATATATTTACAGCTTGAAATTATAGGACTTGAGACAAAACATGTGAGTACATTGTTCATTAATTACAAAAAGAAATCGATGTGAAATACACGTTTCATTACGCTGTATATCATGCTGCCTTAGTGCTTCTCCTGCGAGTGATCTCATCGTCAGGTTCTGTCGAACGCTTCCGAGGATATCCGAAGTTCAGACTGTGCCGCCCTGGTCTAGCCCATAAATATAAGGTAAATGAAAAAAATCAAAAAACACTAAATGTTATTTTCCCGAAATACTTTTTTGGGTGACTTTACGCTGAGGGATATCATCCCTTAGACATACGAGGGACTTTAGACCCCACAGCCCCTGTTTGGTCATTAAATGAAAGTTTAATAACTGAATAACAGTCCCAGAGACTACGCAATAAATATAGGTTCTACTGTAGAACCTTCTACACAATAGAAAGGAGCCGGCCGAGCGTTCTGCGGCGGTAGGCCATTGGCTCGAAATTCCCGGGTTGGAGTCCAGCAGGGGCATAAGTTTGGATTTTAACAGCTAAAGGCTAATCGTGACGGGCCGAAGTCCAAAGTTACTAAACTGGCCCATAAAAAAAATAAGGTTTACCAAAGTTTTACAATAGAAAGGAAGGTATATTCCCACTATATGCCAGCATTATTCCAGTTATTTTCTGGTCAATACGTGGAGTATATGTCTTATATGTCAATGTCCGCCTTGGGAAGATCTCAAGAATATTGTTAACTTTCCAGTTACATTTTAACTTTTACTGCTATAATTTTTATCCTTACAGCGTTAAAATATGAGATTTTACAGTACAACTTGCACCTTTCTCTAATGTTCATTCTTATTTTCATTCTATGGAAATATGTTGGGAATATTCCCTGTATTTTTTCTTCATGATTCTAATCCTGGGAAAAGTCCCAGCATATTTCCAATGACCCAGGAATGCTTCCGGAATACTAGGAATTAAAATGTAATAATCCTGAAATATCCTTATTGAGAGGAACTCATTGTAAACACATGCAGAGAATGAGAAACAAAGTAGTTTAAAAACACGTAAATATTTGTATTATAGAACTTTTAATTTTTGCTCTGGGAAATACATTTTTAAGACGAAATCAAATACTAACAAAATAATTTTCAAAAATTGAAAAACTATTTCAGCAACTTTATAGTTTCTTATGTATATTTTCTTCCCATTTCTGAAGGTAACGTAGAGAACTGTTCTTAAGGGAATTGTTTTCTGCTAGTATTTTGTTTCTGAAACGCTAGATGGAATTAGCGTCGCTCGCCTGGTGGGGATTCTCGGAACTTTTTCTCTTCTTTCAAATAATGTTTAGCGGCCAAAACTGGTCAGTGTTGCTACACTAGTATAGGTAGAAGTATTTTGTAAGAAGACTCAAACTACTACCAGATGTTCGGAAAAGTGGAGGGGGAGGGGACGACATTTTACGGCCGCGGGCTCCTTCCTCAGTTGTTTCGTATCCTGTCTAAAATATAACTCGGCTAGTTTTACACGTAGAGAGATGCAGCTTGTACCTGTTCATAGAGAAACTATTTGAGCATGCAATGAATCTATTTGCGTTTTTTTTAAAATAACAATTTATGATTTAAATAATTAAATCTCTGTTAACTATTTTCCTTTTCATGAGGGGGAGTAAGTTAGGAGGGAAAAGATGGAAGGGAAAATATGAGTAAGACTCCAGTTGAAAAGAACAACGGGGGAGCAGGAAAGGGGGGAGGGCATTTGACATCCTTGTATCGTTCAGACAGATGGAATGAGATAAGAGCATTAGTGCTTTCGGGTACACAAGAGAGTCAGTGAAGAAGGGACAGGAAGATATTATGTTTAGTTCTATTATGTTAGACTGCCTGAGTTTTCAAGCTCAAAACCGAAACATCTGACATAACGAGTGTCATCTCACACAATACGTATAGGTGTGTGTTGGGGTGTATATATATATATATACTCTCCCAACCCGTCTGGTCAGCGTGGGAGCAGTAGACCAACTCCTCCCTTCGGGGAGAGGCCTCATCCACTAGTGGATTGAATATGGCTGTGATTTATTATTATTTATTATATATACATTGTTCCTTTTCTATGCAATCTCGAAATGTTCATTTGTTATGCTGAAGTTTTATTTTAGTGTAATTAGCTATTGGTTTTAGTTAGGTGTAAGGGAGACTCTACCCTTGCTACTGTGTAATTCAAAACATAAATAAATAAATACATAAATTAGCAATGATAATTATAGACGTACACGCCAGTACTTTTCATCTCACCGGGACAAAAGACGAAACCGCCCGGTCCGCCGGAACTTCTCCTCAAAACCGTGACTGTCCCGGTGAAACTGGTATGTCTGGCAAACATAATTATGTAAAACTGGATTTTAGTTACAAGGGCAAATTCCGAACCAATTAATGAATGCACAATATTTATTCGTTAGAAAATAAAAATTGAAGAGTTCCATGTTTTGTAAATCGAAATCTTTTTCTTACATACTGAAAAAAAAATATTTCTTCGTATATTGATAACTTTTCTTCTTTTTCATTGTGAGTGCTTTAAGTGCCTTCAGCTTACATTAATAGCAGCTTATCTTTCGCCCGTTGTTGTGTAGTACTGAGGTTTTTCGCCCCCTTACCCCACCCCTGCGAGCTGTCGAATGGTAAAACTAACAAGTAACACTTTTTCAAGTGAACACTCAGATCTAGAAGATATATACATATTTAAAATCAACATAAAAAATTGTGTAAAATATCAGGTGCCATTGACCAGTGGTTGAAGAGAAATTGGCGGGAAAAGTTGTGAATAGCATTGTTTTTCGTACACTATTTATGAATATCTGGCGCTAGTTTACACTCAGTGCCGCGCATTACAGTGACAGACAGTCAAATGACACTGATAGCTGCACGTCGCTGTACTCATAATCAGCAGAGACCCACACTGGTATAAGTGTAGAGTTGAGTAGAATGGCATACAAATGCTAACAAACAAACATTCTGATGGGACAGAAAAAGTTATGATTTTTCCTTCGCTATGATTAGGATGTCAAAATATGTGCGCATGCAAATTTTAGCAACCCGAGCACCATTGTCAGATTCAATAGTCAGATTCTTGTTTGTGTAGAGTGATATAAAAGTGTTGAAATACCATTATACTTTTAAATTGCTTAAAAAGTCAAGCAAATACTAATGGGTACGGCGCTACCTTGTGGAGGGTATATTCTTCAAGGCCGCCAGCTTGAAGTCTGCAATATTGAATCTTGATTGATTTTCTTGAATGGGAATGGGGTCGTGTAGTATGCCATTCTGAGCTAGAAGTTTAGGGAAATAAGGTTCTGAAGTCAGTTTTGCCGTAACTATTATTGTGATTTGTGAGAGATAAGGGTATGTGACGATGGGGTAATTATGCAATGTCACGAAACGACACGAGACAGAAAAAATGCCTATCGAAAACGAGACGAGACAGAGCTCTCGTAATGCCAAGTATTCATCTTTTCGAGACGAGACAATGTGGACAAGACATTTGCCTGGTGTAACTGAGGAAAACCCTGGAAAAATTTCAGTGAGGATAGTCGGCACAGGGATTCGAACCCTCTTGCCTCCCTAATGCCGCTCCGAAGCCTGCGACGCCACCGCCTCGGCATAGGACAAGACTGGAATTCTTTTACATAAAAACAAGAAGTGTTGACATTTTCCTCCATTCCTGAAAAACAAAGTTACTCTCTATACAGGGTGGTGGCGATAAACTTCGGAAGCCGACAAGCCTTGTGTCATTATTTGTGGAGACATTATGTTGTTTCTGACGTTACCATGCTACTATATACGCCTCTAGCTCCGAAACGAGGCCGAATTCAAACTTTCTTCAATAATTAACTCTCGAAGTTTGTCGGTGCATTAACTTACTACCCTGTATATATGACATGGACCGGTATCACATGGTGCCTCACATGCTTATTCATGATGGCGTATTCCGAATTTTGTAAAAGAGAAGGAAGTACCGAAAGGAAACATTTACACGAACGATGGTCTATTTTTTTTATTATTATTATTATCTTGTCAAAAATCTTGTGAATTCTTTGTGTTGGTTGTTTATTTTACAATAGCATATACAGAGAAACTTCTCCTAACGGACACCTCTAAATAACGGCCATTTCTCAATTCCCCTGCAGAACATCATTCGGTACAATAGAAAAGTTACTTCTGAATAGCGGACATTCTCAGTAACGGACGCGGACACTGAAAACTATTCCCCCGCGCCTATGTAGAACTTCCAAATAACGGACAGCCAAGAATAAAACTTTATTTTCTGGAATTTCAAACTATAAGGGGCAGGATTTCTAACATTATCGCGCATTGTCGAGTAAGGTATTGTATTTCGTTTGCATTTACGTGAGAGAAAAAGCTGTGAAAGCACATATAGTCTCCGTATAAACAAATGGGAATTATTTTCTGGGAAAAAACGGTAACCAGTGTTTGAGATAACAGGTGTTTTATCAACAAGCGGTGTTTGAAGAGAAACCGGGAACCGACCGGTGTTTTACCCAAACCTGATGTTTGAAAATCAAAGGTATTTGAACAGGAATAAAAACCGTTTCGGTTCCACCAAAACTAATGGCCCAAAGTTTCTAATGTTGTGCGGTATTTACAAACTACATGATGATAAAGTTTCAATTGCATATCTCAGTGTTCACCGTTTATTTTATACCACTATCTCCTTTTCACGTCAGGGTGGAAATCAAACACCACCAAAGGGCAGAAAGTTTGTTTACTAGCGGTCTTCCCTGTGAAAACAAATATAAAAAGGAGAGCGAAAATACCTCTTTTTTCCTTCTTTTTCTAAAACAACAATAGAAAGTCTAAAACAATTGGTTCGCATTTGGAAACTTGTGGGTTCTCGCCCAGCGGAACCCTTCCTGAAATTTCTCCTGGTTTTTCTGTCGCATCAGGTAAATGATGGGATTGTAATAAAATGTGAAGGTATCCCCTTTGCAATGGGCACGCACTGTGAGTGATACATGGGGTGTGTGGAGGTAGCGCTTCATTTATTCTAGACCTGCGGCACGAGTTGGGGTGGTCAGTCCCACACTCGTCCGTCTTTACCTCCCAAGGTGCCCAGGAATACCAAGGAAGCTCTGGTACTGTTTGATAGGAGGCTGTGTGCATCTCAGAGCACCAGGCATGGGAGCACAGTAGAAAAATCTCCAGCGTCCTGCCCAGGAATTGAACCCTAACCGCCTGACTCATAGCCTGAGGTACGTCGACTCCAAATGATGGTACCTTGGAAAAGACCATTTTATTTTCATAAGAACAATACCAGGTTATAAATAGTAACAGCATATAGGACGAAAAACAGAGCCTTCTTATCTTCATTTGGTGCCCCCAGCCCTCTTTGCTCCCTCCTACTAGCGGTCCTGGATAGCTTCCAAGAGCCAATTGCATTAATCTACAAAAATCCACAGTAAATTTGACTTTTTACTACCAGACTTGACATATTCGTGGAATCGCTCTAATGTGGGTCTAACATTTTCAACTTTTAAAACCCCAGACGCAATAGTGGTATCTTACCTAGAGTTTGTAATTAAATAAGTCCATTGGTTTATAATGTGCAAAAGCAATATTTATAAAGTTAAACAAAATAATTCACAGATGTGAATGCGTGACGTTGTTTTTTGTTTTTATACGATTATTATATATAATCTAGTATTTTATTAAATAAAAATAAAACTTAACAACCTTTTATGTGGTATATTATACAATTTTGTTGGGCCCATACTTTCAGAGAGTTTGGGAAAATGCATGTCAGTGTGTAAATGTCGGTTGAAAAATTGTCAGTGAGTAACGGAAAATTTAACATTAAATAATATATAGTACTATGCATATTGTTTACGTGTTATTTTACCGAGAACGTGATCTTCAAAATCCTGACAGCTGCTAATGTTATAATTAAATTGTTTCACCATGAAAACTATGCTTTCCTCTGATGTTGTAATTCTGTGTGTTTCTACCTACAATGCACGACGAATAGCATAAATTTTTAGCCTGTAACTTTCTTTCGTATTACTGATTCAAAATTATCGTTTATAACTTGTGTTAGTTGAACATCTGCCAACGATGGAGGTTTGTGGTTCAATCCCAGCGGGCTACCATTCTCACGGAGGTTTTCCCAAGGATTTCCCCCAGTCATACCAGGCAAATGCTGGAATGGTATCTTCAACTTAGGCCCTGGTTGACACCTTCCCGCATCATATCATCTCCTCTATCGCCGCCTGAGACTTAGATACATAAAGGCCATAAATAAAATTCAATTCAAACGGACGTCTGTCTCGAATACAAATATGTTAACACCGCACAGAATTAGCGATTTTTCAGCGTGTTCATGCGGGAAAAAGCTTTTCCAGCAAAAATGAATAATTTCGTTAAATTGACAACGTATCTCTTGGCTAACGTGAGTGAATTTGAATGACCTTTAGGCCTCTCAGGTCAGGTTAGAGTAAGGGGAAATATGTTGGAAGTTAGTCGGTTAGTAGGTACCATCCCAGCATTTATCTGGTATCACTTCGGATAAAACAAAGTTAGTATGAGTGGCCGCTGAGAGCGCTCCCAAGATCTTCCGATTCCTAAGCCAACGTTCTACCAACTGAGCTACGATCGCTCGATACTATTGTGCGAGGATTCTACAGGATTATGTTGTTACTTAGCCTGTGAACTTTAGGAACCACGCCCCACTTCTTTTGTTCCCTTACCTTATACAGGGGTTTTGAACCGTTGAGGGCAGCAGCAGAAAGCTAATAAATTGCAATGATACCTATTCCGCAGACCCGGATTAACGGGTGGGCTAAATGGGCTGAAGCCCAGGGCTCCGCCAAAGGTAGCTCAGTTACTTATGTAAATAGGAAACACAGAGTAAGGGCCGTCCTAATGCATGAGCAGAGTTGCCAGTCGTCTGGGGCCCGTAAACCTATGCGGGCCTACGCTCCCCTCCCTATACTAATCTAAATAGTTCTTACAAGCATTGACTTTTCTAAATCCTTAATTTAATCATACTTTATTCAATTTGGAAAAGTATAGTACGTCAGTTCTCTATCAGTAAAGGCAAATGTTAAGTGATAACTGGTAAAATATGATTAGGATTTTAGAATCATATTCCTACAAGTAGACCACTAAAAAGATCATGCAACGTATGACATCGGTCAATGGTTGATAGCAGACTATTTACATTGTGTTTTTGAATCCAGGGGTTCCCAAATTTTTAGACCGATATTGATACTTTCGTCGTTGCACTACTGAATTTTCAATGCTAATATTTAAATTTGTATGTATTTATTTCTCAAATAGGTTCGAAATCCTAGCCGACTCGAGTAATAATAATGATGATAATAATAATGAAATTGATGTAAGTAAGATGTGGGAGGCAATTCGTGAAACAATTAAGAGCGCAGCGAAGGAACGCGTAGGTGAAAAGAATCAACAGAA
>JAGDQP010067115.1:0-11191 GCA_022664845.1 Lepisma saccharinum
TCATGTACGCAAATCGTAGTTGTGTATTCATATAATCGCTATTAACAAGTTGTAAAGTGTCTGCGTAAGCACTGAGACTATGTTGTTTATTGAAGTGTTACGATGCTGCAAGATGAACATCGCTATCTTAATTGGAGCACGTTAGACGGCGGGATTTTTTGTATTGTGGTTCGAAGTAGATTAAACCGTTTACCCTTTCAATGGAAATATGTTTGCAAAGAAATTATGGAACTATTTCTTAAACATGTCAAAATGTTAGAATGCGAATATAAATATTATCATTGATAATGTAAAGCGATAATATGAGATCTCTAAGGGATATGTAATACCTGAGGATGTAAAATGTATCTAAATGTACTTAGAAGTAGGAAAGAACTAATATACGAATTATATCAGCTGTTAGTTTAATAAACTAATTTCCGTTTACCTTTTTTTCTGTGCGACTTTACGGAGCCCGCCTGAGGAAATTATATTTTCTCGGGGCAAGGTTCATATATATCAAGTTTAGCCTCACCCGCAAAGCTTGGGTCCATTTAAGTAGGCATCTTGATTGGCTGGAACTTCTATGACGTCATCTTTACTGCGCATTAACAGAACTACTACGAATCTACCGACTGAAGATTCTCGCCGGGGTAAAACTAATTTAGATTTTATTGTATACCACAACGTCTTATAAACCACATATCCAACGAAACCCATTACAATTGCTATGAGAGTAACAATGTTAACTGTGTGCAGTTAAAGTTACACTTACGGAATATTTACAATTGAAATTACATGATAATTATCCTGTTATTCCGGGCTTCAGAGACCCTGAAAATCTGACAAAACTTCTGTTTCACTTAAATTACTTGAAAGGGCATGGCCTATTGGAAACGAAGATGTGCTTTAAAAAGTAAAGAGAATACTTCATTACAATCGTTATAAATGCTATAAATTCATGGTGCTGGATCCACTGGGAACACATGCGTGCAGTTTTAATCCTTTTCTACTTGTGAACTGCTCGACTGGCTTCAGAGTACCTTAAAAACGTCCCGCTACACGTAGACATGTAAGTTCATGCCACAAATCATCAGAAGAGCATTTACTGTAGTAATACAAAAATGAAATACTTTAAATTATCCAGAATTTGTCTCTTTCGTTAATTAAAATACTACGACAAGACTTATACACCTGACTTTATCATAAAAGAAACAATAAAGAGGCAACAGTTTTGGTATTTTATGAACACATTTCTCAGACGAAACAATGTTAAGCACTAAGGTTACAAGTTATTAGTAGTGTGGAAGGTGCTGAAAGAACAAGGACTGTTGACTTTTCACTGTTTTTAATAATAAAAGGAAGTATACAAGTCTTGTTGGAGTATTTTAATCAACTTAAGTGTGGACACAAATCCTCAAAATTGTTATATTATATCCACTGTGGCTGTCATATCAGCATGCAGCACTATATGAGATTGATGTTTAGACAGAGATCTATCTAATGGGTCTTAAACACAATTTTGACATGCAAGCACTCATTACTATCCTTCGAAAAGCGTTTGTTGCTTGTGTTGCACCTGAACATTTGGCGAAGAGCTGAATATAGAATTTAAGAGTTTGTTTGAATTTCTCGTTGATCATGGAGACGACGACTTTGTTCCTGGTGCTGTATATTCCCTACTATGTTCTCTTTTCTTCCTACCATTTCTCGCACACCTTAATAGAGTATTCTTGCTATGTATTTGAATTCTTTATATCTGAAGGAAATGATTGACGATTAATTAGAACTATTAGCAATTCCTTAAATAAAAATAATACAAGGCCTCGAAAAGTGAGCCTATATGAGCAAGAATTAATGGTAAGTTTTAACAAGTAAACCATTCAACTTATACCTGGAGAGATACACTTAATGAAATAAGTTAAAGATCGCTTTATAACGAGAACATTTAACCCATCTTCTATTTATAATATTTTAACTCCATTTCTGATAATGTAATATTTCATATCTTGAGCACTACAAATAAAATAGATTTCTCCGAAAGTAAACACGTACGTAGTTTTAAAACAAGCAACAACGTTATACTTGATACGACAAAACACACAATTGTCAAACCAAACAGTAAATTGGGGAGCGCCTAACGTATTGTGGGTGAGATCGTCCTTTGTACAGCAGTACTTTTGAATGCTTTGTTTCTTTTCATCCTTACGATGAAAACGATGACACTGTTTATACGTTAACTGCCATATTGCTATGCTCCGTATATCTCCACTCTAGAAAACATTAGAAATTAGTTAAAATTATATTAACTTAAGTTATTTGTTGTAGTTTGAATTACATTACTAATAAATCTTAAGTTAACTATAGACATATTTTGAATTATAGGAAAAATTTAAGTTTCTAGATATTATATGATTTCAATGACATATTTACTGTTAACATACAGACTATAAATTCTTATCAATATATACTTATATCACACATACTATACGTTAATTTGTAGGACGATACCTCCTTTTGATCATACAGTATTTACCGTCTGTGAAATCACTTATCAATTACGCGGGAAATAATCTGATGTTATTCAAGGCCAGCAATACATGTTTTCGTACATGTACATTGCGTTTTAAAGTAGTAATGCGGTGCATTTTACCTCGTGATCTGGACTCCATGCCTCGCCCCATACTGTGAAAACAATTGTTAAAATATATAAAATATAGAATTTTAAAAATTGATTGACAACCCTAACAACTGCGACGCCTGGAGTACCTCTGCTACTTGTCCCAGAACCTAATGTACATGTATTCATTATCTTGTGTAAGTCAGTGCACACGTTTAGTTGTATAAATATAGAAATTTCTACTATTTGCACTTTAAAATAGGTTTATAACACAGACAACTGGTTCGCTTGAGCTTGGGCACACCCAAAACTGTCACATATTGTGTTGAATGGTGTTTTAGTTAAGCTTGGTACAATTACAGTATAAAATAAATAAAATAATTTGGCAAAACAAAGAACTGGGCAACCCAGAATAACTCACATATATTTAAATATATTTTGTAACATTACAGAATGCAGCGTTTAATTTATATTATATTTTTTAATCACTTGTATAAATTACATCTTATATAAAGAGAGTTTTTATGATCAAAAACTGATGCCTTAAAATAAATTTTCAAAAGGTTTAAATGTTAAAAACATATATGTTGAAAGACAATAACCTATTTTTTAAAATTCAGAACAAGAAATATCGTCGCATTAGCACATCAGTATCGATCCATATGAATAATGCATATTTTGCCATTTCTATTCATTTTGTAATCTAAATTAGGCCAAAGTCCAATGACAAATAGATTTGCCAATATTGTTTATATAGTTGCCGATCGGTATCGGTATTGATCGCTGTCGGAAGACACAATCTTTCATTTATACAAATTTATTATTTTGATAACAGGAATTAAATATATTTTTGCAGTAAATACAAATTCTTATCTTGATTATATCATGCATGTATTTAATCCATTTCGTGTCTTATTTTCTCGCATTCATATACAGTCCCAAACTTTCGCATTTGTATTCGGCGGATTCTAAGCTGCAACCATGCGATTCTTTGCCCGTCGGAACAATTACTTTGTTGGAACTTTAACGAATATGCATTGATTATGATCTGCATCAACTCATACATAATATGTGGTGACATAGACAGCATTTTCCATTCAGAATGTCTTTAAAGAACGGGTTATATAGAAGCATTGAACATGTTATGTTTGTATAACATATTTTCATTATATATGTTTTTCTGGAACACACGCGACGCTCTTTGGAACAATATTGGTAAGTGTTGACCGATATTGCCGCAATGGATTCTTCAAAGACTTATGTTTTTCTAAACTTAATAGTTTAGTCCGTCAAGTTTTGCACGTTCTTTGCATGAATTACAACACGTTTCTCATACATTATAGATTCCTTTGAACATCGAAATATCGTATCACCCAAATATAGACCATGATTAGTAGGAACAGTACACCATAACCATAATCTGAGCTATTGACCATGTATGTGCCTGATATCAGCTAGTTAATGCTTGTGCGTCTACGGTATTCAGATCCCTGTGAAGGATTCGTTTACTGACGACTTAGCTACGCTTCTTTTGGATATCAATTGCAATTTAAAATCCTTCCGAATGTCAGTTTTCTTCACCCATTTCCTTCTCTTCTGTAATAGATTGAGCATATTTAGAACTTAATATTACACTGCAAACATATTGCCTACAAAACCCCTCTTCAAAGTTCCACTTATTGCAAGGATTTTAAATATAAAATTTATGACATATTTTTCTCTTTTCAAAATAAATTCTGTATTTTGCAGCGATATTGAAATATTGGAACTTTTATTCCATTTTCAGTCTTTGTTAGATACCAAGAATTTTTGAAGATACATTTTACCAATTCTATTCTCAGTTCTTCCTGGCATCGAAAACGCAGCTGTACCTAGTTTCTGCCCTCAATATCAAACATAATTAAGTTCCACGAGAGACCCAATTTTCCCTTGGGTTGTTTGGTGTGCAGTGTACGCTTTTTGTTCGGTGACTGTTTGCCTGATTGCAAGATATTAACCATTTATAAGATGTCATTCCCCCCAAAATTCCATATCTTAGAAATAGGTTAGCTGAAAAGTCAATCAATAAATCAAATTGACTCACATTAAGATAGTCAATGATAATAGCCTTTTTTGACTATATGAACTATGAAATGAGATAAGTCCTTATGGTATTATTTAAATTTATATTGTTGAAATGAGAAATCATTGTACAGTTTAAACTGTATTGTTTTCAATATATTAATTTCCTTCTGAATATTATTTCTTCCCGAAACTACTATGTAAAATATGAACGCTATATTAAAATATCAGTCTAGACTGGAAAGAACAAGCGTATTTTAAGACGATACCAATGAAATTGTACTGTGTGTGACACACGCTACAGTGATCTGAATATATTTAATTGTAGTCAGATCAAGACATAATATGTTAATATTGCTTTTAGCTATATGCATTCATTGTGAAACTTCCAGATGTTCTCCCAAAAAAGTGACTAGGAAACGGGGTCAATCAGGGAAGTGAACTTTGTAAATGGATAAATACGAAAGCATTGAAATAGAAATATTATATTCCCTATATGAATTATAAAGTAAAACCAAGCTACGATTGTATAAGGGATGTAATGAAAATACTTTTATTCACTATGAATTGAAAATAATTTAGCTGTCTGTAGTAAGCCATTAAGATATGTATTGAAAGAGGAATGAGGCGAATTGGAAGAACAGAAAAGGTATGAAACTATGCTAATAATTTTATAAATTTTTCGATTACAATACTTGTATCCGTCCGTATGATTTACACACCTCTACAATATTTGTCCAGTAAGCCGCTAACATGATTTTAACACAAATGAAACGATCTATAGAGATGGAAGTACTATAAATTAAACCAAGTTCACTTACGAAAAGTCACAATTTTTAGCCTCTATATGAATTAGAAACCTCCAAAACTTTTCTCAAGAAAATGTATTGTATTATAGAAGAATGAAATGAGCTAGAGAATCAGGAAATTATTTAGCTGTTTTATGCTTGAATTTAATAAGAAGTTTTATGTTGGTATCCTATGTGAAAATTTAAAAATAATATTTGAAGGAGCTACATAAAAAAATGGTTTAATTATACATAAAATATTATTTCTACGTAATCTGTAATAGAAATATGAGACGATTACAAACACCAACTTAAGTTCCGAGCGTTTTTGGTTAACCTTACTACTAACAAGAATACAGAAGAGAGAGGAGCTCATTTTTGTGTTAAATTTCGTCGCGCGTGTGGCTCAAAATTGGTTGGACGGGTAGCTCAAATTGTGGCTTTAAATTTGGTCACGTTTGTAGCTAAAGTGGGACCGAGTGAGTAGTTACTGTATAGTAGCAAATTGTGAAGTTTCAAATTGGTTCTACGAGTTGTCTTTTGTACGACCTGGTTGACCTGTAGATGGTTCGATCTATTTTCTATGGTATAATCTGGCTGAAGTTTCATCAAGGATATGACTTGTATTCATCGATTCTTTTCGGATTATTTAATGTATTTTTCGTGGGGCGATATGAAGAGAATTCCCAGATGTTCATTCTTCATCTTTTGTGGAAAATTGCAATCGTGGAACATTGGGTTTTGTGCTCAAAGTATTTCATTTAACGGTTCGAACAATCCGATGGTTAATTCAGTTTAGCATTCTTAACATGGGTTAAATTTCAGTTAAATAGTTTGCTAAATAGTGAGTAACATACCGTTTCGTTCTTGAGTGCGCTGTGTTAATTATGTGATGTTGTGTGTGTGCACGAGTACAAGCGTGGTAAGCGCCTTCACGTCATACTCCTACTGTAAAAGCTTTCATAAAGGGGAAAACTTGGATGATATATAAATTCATGTTAAATAAGAAAGTTAATGTTAAATATTAAGTATTGAATCAAGTACTTAATTGTGGGAAAACCGATTTCCATTAAACAATTAAAATGTGATTTTTTATTTTTTCATTTACAATAACAAGTAAAGCGAATACGAGTAGTGAGTTAAAACGGATTTAAATAACCAAGTCAATAATACCAAGTTCATTTTAGTTCATGTATAGTTGTGTTGCTCTGCAAATTAAATAATTAATATATTTGAATTAAATGAAATTTGATAACAGTTGGAGACTTGTATGGAGTGCTGTATCATTTGAATAAGCTTGAGAGATTTGTTTCTTAAAATTAACTAAGTTTAAATAAGGAAAGTGGATTGTATCTGACAAAAGAAAAAGTTTAAATAAAATATTTAAATTTCAAGATTAGATGTTTCGCGTAGCTAATTTAATGTGGGTTGCGCGAAACATGTTTTAATTGATCGTTTGAATACTTCTCAATTTAACTGCATTTTCGTGTCAAGTATGTAATTACTAGTTTTCGGAGAATAAACTTATATTCTTAAAAAGAACCTCGAGCTAACGGATAAAATTAGATGGCCGTTTTTGATCGTTCTTTCCGGAGAGTTTCCATATCAGAATTTCTTCAACCAGATGGTGGCGGTGACCAGGATATCGTAAGGAAGGTTTAATAGCTATCATGTATGTTCTATATTTCATTCTGATTCACGGTAATTTTACCTTTCCTTATTTAATAGTGGTTTGAGTGTAGCTTAATATTCCTTGAGATTTCCGGTGGTTGATCCGCATTGTAATGGTTTCTCGAGCACATTGAAATCGACTCGATTTTCATGCATTCGCTTTGCGATATTTTAGATGCACTTTGAATATACGATTGTACTATTCCTAAATACTCTCGAAGTCCTACGGTTGAATTTTTACGTTAATCATTTAAGAATTGTTGAAATTAACCTCAGAAAAAATAAATTATGTTTTAATTGTTAACATTTTCAGAAGATCTTAGAAAAAATTTTAGGCCCGTGTATGTCATTCATAATTTGATTCAGTTCTTTTTTTTATAATAATCAAGTTGATGTAATTCAAGAGTTTGAATTCCCTTCGTTACGGAATATTTTGATTTTTTTGGTTAATCTTCGATTACTCTGATTATACAATTTTCTTCTGCTGCGACTTCGTTTTGCGCATGTTTTTTTAAAGATTTTGTTACTTCGAACTTCAAAATTTAATTTCTGTCACTTACAGCCCAGTCTGCTCTGGTTTCCGCATATATTCTGGAAACTGACGATACTGAACCGATTATTCGATTGGTTTAACATTCTGATCTTAGTCATTGAGATTTTAAATTGTTTTGTTACATTTGAGAATCCTTGGGTTGATGAATCCATTATTGAAGGCTTACCCAAGGGTTAACAGCACAATGTCGATTCTTGGACTTTCTAAGCGACTATATTTATCGTAAATATTTTGGAATAGTCAATCATATCATTTTTCTTAGTGAAATGACAGCTGATTGAGCAAGCTTGTTTACGATTACGCTTGAGACTTTGCGATTCGTTGATGATGTTTTATTCATTTGAATGTAATCTATGTGAATTGTTTGAATGAGTAGTGTAGCTAGATTTAGATTAAGTTTGTAAAGTCCCTTTCTATTTTGTAACGTGTCTGTGAATATGATATTATTATGCAAGACTGAAAGTGAAAGACTGAACAATTTATCAATTAAATACGTTGCAAGTGTAAATGTAAACATTGACTTTTTAAGCCAAAACGATTCTTGGTTCAGCGTAATTAATAGATGTCCTTCTGTTTACAGCCAAATTAATGTTGCGCAGCCTAACCTAGTTGAAAATCAGGAACCGGAGCGATGTGGCTACAGATATTCGAATATTAACACAGGTCGAGTTCACAATGTGCTAGCAAATAGTTTCAAATTGCATAATGCAGAGTACAATTCTCGAAGCTCTCCTTTTATTGATAGTTTTAGAATGAGAGGATTTAAGAATGCATATGATTGGTTTGTGCCTAACAGGTGATTATCGAAGCCTTTGTTTGTAATTTTAGTTCTGTAAGGAGTCACATGCGGGCATTCGATGATGTACTTATTCGTCCTCCGGAGTCGATGTTTGGATTTAGTTCGACGAACCATCAAGTATAAGCCAATTTTGAAGCGGAATTAGAATTTCCGGGTAGCACTAGGATATTGAAAGCAGGGCTTTATAATAAAACATTAATATACTGTGTTGGTCATGGGGTTTTGAAATTGTTTATAAACGTGGAAGAACTCGTGAAATGATTTGGTGTATTATTAAGCTTAAAGTTGAGTGAACATTTATTTAGATCTAAAATTGAATTGTAAATACTTATTGTTTTGTTACAATAGAAATGAATGTAAGTCTATTATGGTAGAGCGATTCATTTTAAATTTTCTTGTACATAAACTGATAGGTAAATACATTTTTCAGAAAATGAAATTGAAGGATTTTTTTACATAGATTCTGTTAGTGTTAGTCCATCGATTTTGGGATGAATTGATTCTGAATCTAAATTGCTTGAAACAATCTTGAAAGACATTGATCCAACATAAGCTTACAATTGCTTTAGGGATAGATTACCTAATGCAATTGTAGAAATGAATCATCTTTTGAATTAATACGATAGATATAAGTGGCAGAAATCAGAATATTACAGAAATGTAAAAGATCTTGGTGCAAAGAGATTTTCAAAAACAACGTCAAGTATTGTCAAATAGGTTTTCCACTAATGGTGAAAAGGTAAAGGAGGATAAACCTTCTTGTAAAGTAGGCGCTGGATATAATCATGTTAATCAGAAACCCGTATTTTTTTTTAGAAAAGGCAAGAAAAGAGCAAATCAAATGAAAGTTGACATTTGATTTGTATCTGATTCCGATTCAGTAGCGGTGCTTCCATCTGTGCTTGGAAATTAAATCGCAGCTTTTGTGAAAGAACATATTTTGTATGTGCATCTAACATTTGTGTGGTTAGTGAATCAATCTTTAACATGTAAAGCAAGAACATTGTTAACGAGTATGAATGATTTGCGACACGAACTGATCAAGAAACAATGGAAATCAAGTTTGCGGTTGGAAATGTTTATATTTCAAAGGAAGTGACCGAACTAAAGTGTGCATTACAGGAAAACGCAAAGAGCTTTAATTCCGACTTGTAGATAATATGGCGTGTGTGTCTTAGGAATTTCATATTTGTTACTAATGAAACCGTTCCTGAAGTTTAATGATGATCTGTTATTGTTGCGGAATGACAAGAAAATAATATTGTTAAAATGGTGCCATGATTCGTCTATGAATTTAGGGATCATGTACTCGAACAATCACTTCGTAGGCAATTGCGTCGTACTTTTGCACGTGTTGCGAATACGAAGTAACTTGTAACGATTAGGTGCAAATATGCGTGTCTGCTCTGGTTTGGTCAAACATTCTGTACATGAGTGGTACTGAATCGATTATATTAGATTGGATTTTCATGGTAATTTCATTAATTGAAATTTTAATTATTTTGATACAATTGAGAATTCTTCTGTTAACCAATGCAGAGTCGAAGGCTTGCATGCTACACATGTTAGCTTATACATACAAGAACACTTGTCAAAGAAGCATTCCCAAAGTAATTGTTGAGATGAATGGTACAAGAATTAAACTTGTACTCACTCACGTTTTAATGATTTCGGGTTTTATAATTGAGTAATATTACGAAATATTATAAAGGGAGTTATTGCAAATTATTTAAAGTTTTACAGCAAAGAAAATAATACATAAATATATCAAATGGTTTCAAAGTCGTATTCGTTGTACAATTTAAATTATAGATTCAATTTAATCACCTCTCCTGTGTATTTTGTTTCTATTTAAATTCAGTGTATATACTTCCTCCCATACGACATCAACTTAAACTTTTTACATTGCGAAGCAATCGTCTGGTATACACAAAATTCTTTGTAAATTATTTCCAACATATCTAATACAAACGTAGATTGGTTTCATATATTTTTCCCATTTTCATTGTTCAATTTGTTTCTGCTTAAATTAATTTCGTTGTCATTTCATTTCAATATTCCTTGAAGAGACTTCCCAAGTAGCACATCATTGACGGCCAACATGGGCGTATTGGGTTTTACAACAAATGGTCGATATTTTTCAGCGACATGAGCCCCATATTTGATGGTAAACGGTCAACGATGTAGATCAACATCGATTATCGGCATTGATTAATATTCTGTATCGGTATCACTCAATATCGGTCATTGACATTGTGAATATAAAGCAATTCTGATTTTATTTACAATTTTTAGAAGGAATATCATTTTTATATAGGATCACCAACATAAACAAACCAACAAGAAATTCTGTAAAATACTATTTTACTGTAGCTTAAGATACATCACTTCACTGTTCTAATGGATTGCAACATTTGTCGACCACTGCTAGTTTGTAAAATAATGTTACTTTCGATATTGCGTTCATGCTGAAATTTGAAGTTTCGCTTAATTGTAATCATTACACGTCTCTTCCGCTTTTAACTTTTTCTATATATTTATCAAGAACTTAAGACCACAATGGCCATAATTACAATGAAACAAGTTCAATTGAAAGCATTTATGTAATGCATATGTTACTAAATATAAATTTAACTTATCCTTCTACTAAAAGGGAATTTGTCTTAACAGTCACATGACCTCGAGAAAATACGCTACTTTCTACCGTACAAACGAAACAA
>JAGDQP010067116.1:0-11190 GCA_022664845.1 Lepisma saccharinum
ATTAGGTACCTTCTAATGAAGGTATTCCACCTACCCGCAACATCCCTTCACTCAAAATCCCACGGACTAGGAAATATTGACATATGCTCCTGGACTATAGTGGCAATGCACTAAAAGTGGTCTGAAAACGAACTCTAGATAACATGAACTTTGGTAAATATAAACTTAATGAGTGGAAAATATGCACTGTGGGTAAGGAGCCAATAAAAAGACACATTGAGCACACAAAAAACTCACAATTTTTCAGTAGGTTTACATAAAGTACGTTCATATAATGTTAATTTTTACTTAAGTTTTTTTTATGTGCCAGGAGATTTTCAGTGTACTCTTAATGTAGTTGTTCTTATGTGTATTAATAAATAATGTAAAAGCCCTCGGTGGCTCAGTGGTTGAGCACTCCCCTCTGGTGCTTGGGGTTCTCAGTTCGATTCCGGCTCGTGCGATGTGTGCTTTGTGGTGGACAAACACCTTGTGCGTGGGGTTTCTCGGAGTTCTCCCATTTCCTCCCACTTTCATCATTCCACCAATTCTCTCATCAACATCCATTTACCCTGAGCCAAAGTTGTCTAAAACCCTTAACTAAGATTCAAAAATTAAAAACAAAATAATGTAATCAACATTTAATCTCTATTTCATTTCTGTTATTTTCACATTTATTGTAAGAATGTTTTTGTTGTTTTCTCGCTGCACACTATAGTGCTCCAGGACACACTCTTTGAAAATGAAATCTTTAAATTATAATTTTAATGGCTCATCAAATTTCAGGACGTCCTCGCCTGTACAAGGCTATAGGTGAAATCAGGTTTTAATGGATTCATCCTCCTTAGTCAAATGTATGCTAGCGGTTCATGATGTACTGCAATTAACATGTCCAGTGGAGATATGTTTGAAATCTAATTTTAGGTTTGCTAAATATGGACAATAAACTTACCAACATCTCATTGAAAAAGTCCTGGCACATCCAAAAAACATACATAAACTTCACCGAAAATAAATTTTATATGAACGCAAGTGAACTTTAGGTGAACATACTGAAAATATGTAAGTTTTCTCTGTGTTCAATGTGTCTTTTTAGTGACTTCTTACTTATAGTGCATATTATCCACGCATTAAGTTCCTATTTACAATTGTTCACATACTAGAGTTAGTTTCCAGATCACTTTTAGTATATTTGCCACTAGAACTGTGATATATTGTGAACTATTTTCGGGACATTTTGTGAACTTTAAGTGTATTTTGACTGGAAAATAAGACATAAAAAGGGGAAATAATTGACATAAACTGTGCAATGCGCATAGGAATGCCAATGAAGTGAGAAGACTGCTCCTTTTCTGAGACGGGACACATGAAAGACACACAACAAACGGGAAGAAGAGTGACTTGCAAACTGATTCCTGATTGGTCCTGGCGATAACAACACGGTCACCAATGGGGAGGCACATGGGTTCGGGCCTGACTGCCGACGATCGTGACTGTTTCTCCAAGACTTTTCCTCAGTCACACCAGGCAAATGTCAGGAAAAATAATAATAATAACCACTGGCGTTACAGACCAAAAGGTCCTGAGCCTGCCCAACGCCATCTGTCCGCAGTTAATGGAACTGCGTCCACCTGAGTGACGGCACTGGGTTCAGCACTGCGCGTCACCTTGACCACGAACAGGCGTATCAGGGGCTTCCTTTGCCAACTGGTCGTCACGTCTTTATTCGCCTGACTCCCTAGTTTGTTTCACGACGCTGGGTGGACGCCGAAAAGTGGGACTCCAGCCGGGAATTGAACCCGGGACCACGTGGACAACGCTCTAACCACTAGACTGTGCAAACCCTTCAAATGCCAGGATGGTATCTTCAAACTAGGCCCTGGCCGACTTCTTCCCACATCCTTTCGCTTCCCTATTCTGGCCTTAACCAGAGATGCCTAAAGACAATATATTTAAAACATCGGATACTAGATCTGACTATCGTCTCCGCTATAGAACTCATCAGAAATAAAGGCCAGATCATATATAGGGAAGGTAAGAGATCTGTGCTGGCCACTCAAAGGTGGTAAAATTTCGGACACTACCAGTGAAATTCCGACTGGTTGGGAACTCCAAATGCAATTGTGAAACGATCAGTAATGACAAGCTACACTGAAGTGAAATTCGTTAATATTTCTATCTGCATTTTAACATATGAATATATAAATAATGATTATTGTTCGCTTAGATTGAAAGTTCTGTGACGCGTGGAAGCGAATGAGAACATGGCAACAAAATGTCCCAAGTTAAACAATCGAAAAAAGACTTCAGATGAATTGGAAAGTGAAAAAAAGTGCCATAAATCGTTTTGTTATTTGTTTCTTTGTTTGCTTTTCTTTCAATTTTTTCTTTAGAAGAAAAGAATATTAAAGTAACAACTTTATGACGTATTCACCGTTTCATAAGAAGAGGTTGTAATTTCGTTTTCTTCGAAATAAATTATAAGCCACATACACAACAATCCTTATGGTTAACTTTGAAAAAAACAACGCAGATATATTGAATTCAGTAAAACACTTTCACTGGAAATTACATGTGTGTTTATTTTTGTGTTGTATTTATTTTATGATGTGCGTGCTAAGAGAAAAATAACAAATTCAATCTATTAAAACTGTTTCAAGGAGAGCTATTTTGCATTTCTTATATTGGGAAAAGAATTATTAACGATCGTCATATTTGAAGACATTACAACACTTTAAGTAAGCCTTGTTTGGTAATGTTCTGACACAAGCATTTTAAGTCCTTTATTGCGTATTGTAGCTGTAAACAAGCGTTCTCTAAATATTTAGATTCGATATTTTCAATGTATTGCGAAAGTATTTTAAATTGTACTACATACTTGGGGGATTTCAGACGTCTCGATTTTAACCGGACATTACCGGTTCAAAAAATTTTCAAGGCCCTGTCCAGATGTCCCGACAAAATATTTTCGGGACGACAAATGTCCCAGTTTTTCTCCCTTATTTCAAACTGCAATTCACGTTCAGTGCTGTGTTACATCAGATCACAATGTAGACCTATGTAGAAACGTGAAACATTTAGAATTGTATTAGTCTGATCCAATGAAATGCTACCTCTAAAGTGATCGCTTTTGTTTTACAAGCACTTTTATGTGGTGGCAATACGTTGAAATGAGCTCCGCTATTTTTCATCATTTTTGTGGTTTCAAGACTGTTAGGTCTGTTCTTGATCGACATGTTTATTGTACTTGATTCACTTTCTTACGTGACTGACTTCAATGCTCCGGCTTATACTGTGATGATCTCTTGTAGAAAATATTTTTACTTTGATGAGACTCTCTTCTAATTATCGCAGTAGGTTTGTAAACTCGTGGTACAGAGAACAATGACGTCATATGGAGTCCACCCAATGAGCCAAGGTGCCTGCTTTGATGTGCCTCGGAATTAGAGCTGAGGCGATACTTGGTAAAGTAAATCTGTCCTTTCACTTAGGGAAACCGCAATTCCATTAGTAGGACACATCAGCCTATAAAGAAAAAACCTGGTAATGTCGAAATCTTTTATTAGCCTCGATAAGCTAAGTAAGAATTTTATATATCATACAAGTCAATAAAGCAAATTTACCCAAGGCCCGCAGGGCCCCTGGGATGGGCTTCTGGCCGGCTTAGGCAACTTTCGTCCTGAGAATATTTTAATCTGTGAGATAACTATGGTTGTGAGATTTGAACCGGCATGGGATACAATTTTATGCTAATCCTATCTAATTATTGTTCTGTTTTGCCAGTGGCATACATGGTCAAGCTAGTTAAGAGAATGATTTGGTGTTGGAGGTAAGGTTTGGAGAGAAAGTTGATCAGGAAAATTTATTGTTGTGCATTTCAACCGCCCGTACAGCACCAGCAGAGAGGCACTCAAGTCCATTTCATTCCATATTGTTGGATTTTTTTTGCATTGTTTTTGTAATTTGTAGGTTAATTTTCTTGCGATTGTAAAAATTCTTGAAATGTGACTGGATGGTATCTTGGTATTCCAAAATGATTTATGTCAATATTTTGGGTTAGTAGTTTATTCTGTATAGCTTCGATGATTATTTTTTTTTTTTTTTTTTTTTATCTTCTAGAAATTCGTTAAGTGGAGTCAAACCTGATGTCTTATACAGAGTTGCAATGTTATCTTGCCAGAGTTTGAAAGCAAATCGAAGGTTAAATTTTTAAACTTTTAGTAGAGGAGCTATATTTGTTGCAGAATTGAAAAGTTGATGTCCGTATGTAGGAATAGTTCTTATTATTGATTTGTAAAGATGCATTTTTATCCCAGCAGAGAGGTTGTCATTATAGTATATTGCTCTTAAAGTGGAATGTGCCTGCATTCCTTTTTTACGAGTGTTTAGAATGTGTTTTCTAAATGTCATCCTCTGGTCTGAAAGAACTCCCAAGTATTTAACAAATGTAGAAGGTTTGATCTTTGTATTATTCATTGTCAAATATTTATGTTTGTCACGGATAGTACTGCGTCCTGAATACCAGAAAAGTACAAGTTCTGTTTTATTTTCATTTAATGTTAAAAGCCAGGTATCACACCATTGTACAAATTTTTCAGTAATAGTTTCGAGTTTTTGAATTACATTTTAGGTAGATATGAGCAATGCACCGATATGCAGTGTCGTCCGCAAAAAGACCTAGTTTTGTACAATTTTCTGTTAGAATCGATGTATCATTAACATAAATTAAGTAAAGGATGGGACTCAAAGCAATGCCCTGAGGTACTCCTCTTTTCATATGTATATCCTGACTGAGATCCTTGTTTATTTTAATTTGAGTGGTTCTATCGTTTAGAAAATTTAGTTATCCATCTAATGTAGGTGGTAGGAAGTTGAAGTTTATACAGTTTGAAAATCAGACCATCGTGCCAGACGGTATCAAAGGCACTTGTCAAGTCCATAAATATAGCCCCAGCACGACATTTTCTATTTAGTGCGCATTTAACATTGTAGTTATACAGAGTAATTGGTCTGTGGTGGAAATTTTGTTTCTAAATCCGGCCTGAAATGGAGAGAGTTTGTCCGTTTCTTCCCAATAGTTTGATATTCTGTGTGCCAAAATGAATTCACATATTTTTGATATTGCATTTGTGAGTGTTATAGGACGGTAGTTGTCCGGATTCGAACTGCTTTTGTTAGGTTTAGGTTTAGCAATAGTATGGTGAATGGTTTCTTCCTGTGATTGGGACCGAAACCAGTTTTGACTGATGCATTATAAAGTTTAGCCAGAATATTGAGAAAAGATTTGGGGGATTTTAATAATAATATGAATGGTATATCGTCCGGTCAGGGAGAAGTATTTTTCTTTTTCTTGAGAATATTAAGGATTTCGTCAGCTGTAATTTCTTGAAGTAAATTATCAGTGTTTCCTGGATGTTCATCTTCTCTATCTAATGTAGTGAGGTCCTCACTGTGTGAAATAATGTGCCTAATTAATCTAGTTGTTTGGATTACTTCTGTTTGAGTATCGTCAGTTGGTATTGAAAGCATGTTCGCTATACTTGTGGTAAAAAAATATCGATCAAACGTCCTTGGAAGTGATTTCTATATTATCTGTTTTATTTGGAAAGAATTTGCGTTAAGATTTCCTATTTCTTCTTCTATTAATAATCAATCCTCCAAAAGGATGGGGGGTTCAGTCTGTAAGCCTCAGTAATGTTTGATACAAATTCTAGAATTTTGTTTTCTCTATAATTGCCAATTTCATTTTTTATTTATTTATGCAATCTATTAAGGTGGTTTTTAATAAGAGTATTAGGTTGTCTGTGATATCTTCTAATAAGAGCTCTTTTTAGTCTTATCATAATTAGTCGGAAGTTGTTCAATTTGCGATATGAATTTGCTAATGGGTACTGATTTATTGGCAGCCTGTTTTAATAGGTTAACCATAGAGTTAGGAAGAAAATAGAGAGAACATTCATGACGTCACATGAAGCCAAATTCTGGCAGCGGCAGCCATCTTGTGTAGCCCCATTAGAGTCCCTCTATACCGAGTATTGTGAGGACTGCCTTTTTCTTCAGCCCTAACTTTCTCTTCGCATAAGAATGAAAAAGCAATACTCGGAAAAGAGGGTCTCTAAATATGGGGCCAGTCAATGTGGTGGATGGGCCTCGTCCCTTCCGTCTCTTGGCTTCACTCCCCTCGTCTTAAAAACTGCCTGAAGCTCCCTCTATTTATATTCCTAACTCTATGAGGTTAACTATAATTTGATTGGAGTTTTCTATACCAGTGGGTGATTCAAATGAGGTGACTGACAGCTATGGCGAACAGAAACCATAGCAACCAATAAATAACTGACCTTAAAACATCAATTATTAAGACTGTTAGACTGCAAAACTGTATTATATTATAAATATTATTATAAAACAGCAATTAATAAAACGAAAGTGCAATGTATGGGCATAATTAGCCATTTCTGCGCTAGATTACAAAATACGAATACGATTCAAAGGAGAATTGATGTTGGTTAATGTAATTCTCAATTATTGTCTTGTATTTCTCCCAGTCTGCTTTTTTGAAATTTTTATAGGTAGCTGTGAGATCTCTTCTGTCTATTTTAATGTTGAAGGTTAAATATATTTCACTATGATCAGATGGTAGGCTTTTGTTAACATTAAATATTGCTATTTTATTCATTATAGTTGGCGATAGAATTACTTTGGGGCTGTTTCAGTTCCATTTACAATACGAGTTAGTCCAACATGAAGGTTAATTAAGTGTGAATTAAGAATATTGAAAAGGGCCTTACCATTTTGATTGGTGACTCTAACCCCAAATATTCTATACTGGCTATTTATATCTGCAATAATCATCAAGTTTCTCAATCCTTCAAGGAACTTGAATAGTGGAAATATAACTGTTTTTATCTTTGAAATATATAACTTAATACCATTGTGTTGGGTAGGCTAACAAACCGACGATTGCAAGACGACTGTTAATCTTCTTATGCAGAGTGATAGGATGAGTAAGATAATTCTGCGGATTATTAATGATTACTACATATTTTTTTGTTTTTTGATTGCTCAGTTTATTTGAGTCTTGAACTTTGTTTTGTTTGTTTAGAGTTAGTACTATTGTGTTTTTCTTTTTGTTTTTTGGATCCCCTTTCTTAGTTGTTTTTGGACTACCTATTTGTTTATCTGACTTGTTGGTATCTTTTTCGTTAGTGTGTAATAATACCTTTTGCAGAGAGTTATTTGAGTTTGGAGATACCAAAGAAGAGAGATTGATGGGTGAATTTTGTTTGGAGGGAGAAGGAATAGGAGAAGGTACATCTTCTTCAGCTACAAGAGATGAGTTTGATGAGCAGGAACTCCCCTCTGTGTTGTATGAAGATCCGTCTTCCATTTGTTAATCAGATACATCATAATTGCTTTCGCTTCTGAATGTTGAGCTGTTTTATACGCTTCTCTGTTTTAAGTCCTTTGGGAAACCGGAGTGGTTGATCTGCTTCTTCGTCTTGAAGATCTGGATTCCCAAGTTGAACTGTCAGGATCTGTTTTGGTTTGTTTTTCACTCTTTCCTCCAGTTTCCCCCATTCTTATAGGAGTTAGGAGTGGAAGGAAGATTGGGTTTGTTTGAAGTTACCGTCAGACTGTCCAGGTCTAAGGTCTTGCTTAAGTGTTAGGATAGATATCCCGATCCGTTCCCCAGCTGAAAGTGGGCGCAACCTACGACCGGTGGCTGTCTCCCATGGATGTCAGTCTCCTACCCCAAAACTTCACCGTGAAAGTAGGCGAGGCCCATCCAGGGCGTAAGACCGCTCCCACTCACGTCCATAGTTAGGAACAGAACCGAATATATATTGTAAGGCAACAAGATACAACGTGTCAACACGTTATGCTTTTTCAGGTTGAGTAGCTCGTAGTTCAATGAATACTCAGATTAATCCTGTCTAATTAGATCCTGTCTCTCGAAAGGACCTTTGGTGAATTGACGCAGAGTATCCGAAACCCTATACCTGCTGCCTAACGAAATACATGATTCCCGGCTACTCTACTTCTATATATTGTTTGATTATATCATACAAATCCCTGCTTTGACTCTTTACGTACATTAATTTACATATAAAGCTTAGTCGTAAACTTGGCAATTCCAAATTTAAAATGTTCGAATACAGAAACCAAAATTCAGTTACAATACACAAATAATGTCTTGATCATTATAAAGTTGAACTTCCATACAGAAAAATATTATTTGCTTTTATAAATGATCTAAAATTTTCAATAGTAAAAAATCCTGCCATCTATAAATTGAAATCATTCATAACACAATCACCAAACGCTACCTGATAAAGTTGTTCTCCACCAGGCTTTCGTTCAGAAAATTTGCACCGGGGGGAATTTCAGAGAACCGGGAGGGCGTTACTTGTACAATTAGCATTACTCCACCAACCAACCAGACATTGCTTACGTATGCGTTGCAAACTTTCTTCGCATGAAACATTACGTAAACGTATTTATATTCCATCAGCAAACAGTACAACATTAACTTTAAGTTGTTAGTTTTAGCCTTGAGTCCAATAGTTTAACTTTTTTGTGTTCAATATTTTTCATTTTGTAAACTTCATTATAACAGTTTAGTGCACGTTAGATTACGTTAAGTTGCACCGTAAAAGGCTAATCTCAGAAACCGAACATAACCCTGATGTCTGCTGGTTTAACAGTGGTAACAGATTAAGCGAAGTCTAAACATACTCAATTACAGGTTTACGGCTTTACTTTATCTAGCTAAAGAAAACGCGAAACAAATATTATCAAGTACGGAAATCAAGCCAAACCTGACCTAACCTACCCATATCAAGACTTCGGAAGATGACACAAACTTGCAAGGTAACTGGTTTAATTCAAACCGTAAAAGGAGCTGTATAGTATGTTTGGGCGTTTCCTGCTTTTGTTATTATTATTATTTATTTATTTGAAGCTTGTGTAATATTGAATACAATCAATTACATAATTCTGTTATGAACGTTCACTACTTTGTCTGTATACTACGTTATATTTTTTATGTATTCTATATTTTTGTATTTGGGTTAAGTGGAAGAGCAACGTATGATGAACTTCGTCCCACAATAAAGGTTCATTCAATTCAATTCAATTCACTTTGTGTTTGTAATGGACAGTCCGTGTTATTGACCGGGACGATGACAAAGTGTCTCGCCGACAAAGTGTTTCTACGACAAAGTGGACCTGATTTTGAGAGAGTTTGTCGGCGACAAAATGTACCTTCGATGAATCAAATTGAGGAAGAGAGACAGTTTGTCGTGTTCGACCCCGTCAAAGTGTCCCTTCTCAGGAATGCGATACAGTTTGTCGTAGAAACACTTTGTCGCCGACGAACCAAATGAGAAGAGAGACAGTTTGTCGTGTTTGACCGTGTCAAAGTGTCCCTCCTCAGGAATGCGATACAGTTTGTCGGAGAGACACTTTGTCGCCGACGAACCAAATGAGAAAGAGAGACACTTTGTCGTGTTCTACCATTCCAGACTGGTTCGACTCAATGAGAGGAAATCCTGGAAAATCACAGTCAGGAAGGTCGACGGTGGGAATCGAGCTCACGACTTCCCGAATGCGAAGCCAAAGTTCTACCAACTTGCTCGTTAAACTATAAATATATTAAAGAATGAAGCTGAAGTAATTTATTTTCAGTATGTAAAACGTGCCACATTTTACATTCTCAAAAATTATTGGTCATCTCATTACTTCAGGATGTACACCCTCAAAAAAATTGATTTTTGTTTAATTCCGCGAAGAAATGAAGCCTTTTTCGAAAACGAACAAATTCTTATACCATAATATTCGTGCGTTAATTTTGGTTTGATTCTGTTAAGAAATACAGCCGAAATCTTAAAATAAAGATGAACGTGATCTCTTTGAGGAGCATAGCCCCCATCCATTTCAACGGGTTATTGCGCCGCAGACTTTGTTTATACAGGGTGTTAAATTAATGAGTACAAAAATTAAATTTGAATTCATTGTCGGTTTGTCAGTCACATTGAAGAATCCCTTGCGCACGCATCGCAGAGTATTAAATATGCATTTCTGAATAGAACAGGTACTGCTTTGATTGTGAGGTTTCAAGCCGCACTCTCTACGTTGGATAGTTTTTGAAATATGATGCGGTGTTCTGCCCGAATGCAGGTCCGGACAAGGTGAATCCATGGTGATTAGCCATTGGCTTCCATGGGATGATAATGACGTCCAAAGGACGGGACCTACAGTATAACGAGGGATCCGAACCTCTTGTGTCCCCACCGGAATCGAACCCTTGATTACAATTCGACGAGCCGAGCTTATCCACTCATCCACCGGGAACACTTGAAAAACAGGTCTCTGAAATTCATTTTCCCACGCTTACTTTTCTCCAAAACTAGTGCCATTTGACCAATATTCAAGACAACTTTTTCTTGTTTTGTACGCGTTAATCTAAAACACAATATATATGTATGTATGCAGGCGCGGATCCAGGGGGGGGGCTATGGGGGCTAAAGCCCCCCTTGAGGTCGAGGTATACAATGGATAAAATGACCTTTACTCATGCTTTGCACTGTATAAAATGGCACGTAGGTGTGTTTTACACTCTATAAAGACATAATGAATTAAGTTACAAAAATAAATAAATAAATAAAAACGTAAACAGGACGCAATTTTAATGCATGGCTAAACTTCTCTGGGTAAGACTATTTTCTTTACAATCTGCCAAACTCAAATGAACGGACAGGAAAATATTCAGATAATGAAGAGAGAGAGAAAAAGTTGTTTTTTCAAAAATATTGCTTGCTCATATTGCGGCAAGCTGGCAGTACTAGAATGTTCAGCAAGTGAATACAAGGCTGAGGTGTTAACAGTGCTTCGAGCTACAGTAAGACGTAGTGATTTTATTGTATCATTTGAAATTGTAGTTTACAGGTTTTGTTTCACGCTCGAACTAAGTAACAAACCACAGATGACAACTTTAGATATATCAGCTGCAATTCTTGAGGTATTCCATCTCAACTCAGGTACTTGATGTAAATTGACCACCTCTGAATATTTTTGAAATAAGATAAAGAAAACACGGTAGTTACTCCGACTAGAGATGTGGTTGCTCCTGAAGAAAATTAATTTATAAAAAATTTTCACTGACACTTCCGAAATTTGCTGCCCTGGGCCATTAAAAATAAAACACACGT
The DNA here is from genome assembly GCA_022664845.1 of Lepisma saccharinum. Taxonomy (NCBI): domain Eukaryota; kingdom Metazoa; phylum Arthropoda; class Insecta; order Zygentoma; family Lepismatidae; genus Lepisma; species Lepisma saccharinum. The sequence continues at coordinate 11,190 of JAGDQP010067116.1, forward strand.
C
>JAGDQP010067118.1:488-11190 GCA_022664845.1 Lepisma saccharinum
AAAAAAAAAAAAAAAAAAAAAATCGACACTGTAAGCAAAAGGCGTCGACTCTATACCCAGCAGATATCCAGCTACTCGCCTCAGAACTGAGCGGAGTCTGAAACGTAAATCAACCTTACATAACTTCCGCAAAATGCCATGAAAGTGATCTCCGTCTCCACCTTTTACATTCTTTTCTTTAGTTCACAATGGTTCGTGATATCTTCAAATCTCGTAACGTTAATTTAATTCATTTCCCGATGTCGTAGAATGTAATTTTGCACAGCGACGTAAGTCGGGTGACAATCAATATTCCGTTGTTATTTTCATAATTATATTTCTACATATTTCTATATTTTAAAAGCATAATATATTTTTTAATATGGACTACTTTATCCTAAAATAAATACTAGCCTGCAAGGATAAGGTGTTTTACTGGTTGCAGAACACATTAGGATTTGGACCACAAAATTTTAGCTGAATACCGAAATAAATCGAAAAAATAATATAAAAACGTTTTATAAAGACACACTTTCCTTAAAAAAGTTATACTAAAAATAAAAAATAATTTTGTTTATGCATGACTAATAAGAAAAGAATGAGCACGCCAATTTAAGAATTTATAAAGTGACTGTATATGAGAGCGCGCTTCTTGCTTTTCTTTTTAGTTATGCATAAACAAAATTATTTTTTACTTTTTAGTCCCAATTTGTTTAAGAAAAGTATGTCTTTAAAGTTTTTTTTAAATATTTTTTAACATTAAAGCTACAGATTCAGAGCGTTATTAATAACAATTTTCTGTCCTTAAAACAGCGTCTGTGTTCTTACAGATGTGTTCTTTAGATTCCGTTGTGACCATAGCTAAACGTACTCTGCCAGTGTTCTGAATAGTTGTATAAGTTCAAGTTTATCAATTTATATCCCATACGTCATACATTAATGCGTTTGAAAGCTTGATGACTAATTACTCGCAACACAAAGATATTATATTTCTGTAAAGATCGATCACTTAACGTCTATCACCAAAGTCTAGATAAACTCTTCATAGCACTTTTATTTTTATTGATTTTGCTACAGTTTTAAACATTCGTTCTGTAGTGATAAACTCAATTTGACCACATACACACACACAAAAAAAAAATGAGTTACCGTCATCCGAGTTATATTGATTTACTAAAACAGACCAGGCTTGTTTAGTGCAAGTATGCTCACCTCGTAACTACGACCAGTCTCTCCAAGGTCGCGGGTTCGAATCTCTCCTGGAGCATGGATGTGTGGTAATTATAACAAACATTGCATTCATATAATCCTGACGGGCGAAAGTCAAAAGTTACTCAAGTGATACAAAATCAAGTTTATAAAAGTTTTTAAATCTTAATTACGAAGTCCTGAACTCGAATCTCAATGGTATTCATCCTTCTGAGATTCCCTTGATTTTCTTTACTCACAGTAGATGCATGTTGTGATGGTACGTTGAATTAAGACTAAAATCCGCATATGTTTTCCTTTCCTTCTTCATACACAGAAAAATATAAATATATAAATATTGCAATGGGGTGAAGTACTAAGATTATGTAAAGCTAAAAAAATAAGTTCCATACATACTATGGTAGTGTCCCCCATGAGATGAGACGAGACGAGGCTGTCTCGTCCCACCTCGTGAAAACGTTGCCTCGTCTCGAAAAGATTAGCTTGTCCCGTCTCGGAGAGTTCTGTCTCGACTCATTTTAAAGACGAAATGAGACAAAGTGAATGTCTCGTCTCGTCAGCAACACCACGTTGAGTTTCTATGATTTTCTTCTATAAGATTTACTGCCCTTTGTAAGTTTATCACCCAATCATGTGCTGAAGACCATTCATCTGTCTTACATGGGTAGCACCAAGTTAATAGAATATTGCAACCTATTCACTCGGTAAACGATACGTCTATGGGCAAAGAAGATTAGTTTATTTATTTTAACAAGTTGATATATTAACAGTGAACTCAGTTGATAAACTTCCATACTACAGCGACATCTTCGCATTATTAACACATTAATTAATGATCTCATTTTATACCTGTTGCATAATAATAGTGCAAGAAACCTAAATGTCAATGCGTAGTAAGGACAAAAAAAATACGAGGATAATGTGGACATCAAACATCGTTTACATTATTAAAAATTCGATTTACTTGAGGGAAGGAACGTTTATGTTTTTCTTCACAGTAGTAGGAGTTTTACATGTTTAGTCGTGCAACTAGCTTCAGTGATGTGTGAACTATGATACTTGTTCTTCTAGTTGATTCTTGCTTTCTTCCTTTTCTTCATTCTCTTCTTCTAGAGAACATTTTTCTTCAAAGAAAAGAGTGAATACAGGAAAGAAAGCAAGAGTAAGAAAAAAAACTAGCACGTGCAGTCAAGAAGTGAAGCAGGACCATCATGTCCACTCTTTACACAAAAAGATTGTAAAAGACAAACAAGCTACATTTTTGCTACTTAGCTAATAAATTGATTTCTACATAAAGAATGTGTGAAAGGACGAAATAAGCCATTAACACGTTTCATAAAAGCATTCAACTACTTTGGAGACAAGTTAAAATGTTTTAGAGAAAGGTGCAATTCTTTTATATATTTTTAAAACATCTTATGCACTCTAAAATGAGATAATTTTCGATCAAATCTTGCATATTGTCTTAGTTTCCGCTCACTGTTTGATGGCTTTTTTAAAATATTTTTTTCCATTTCTTGTAGAGAATTAAAGTATAACAAGAGGTGTTGATAATCCAGCGGAAAAAGTAAGAAAAATTGAAAAGAGGGGGGGAATAGAACCTAGATAGTCTCAATGGTATCCTATTGCTTTAATCAAGTGCAGAGATTAGGTGCATTCATGTGTTATTAGAAAAAACTACAGTAAATTCCTACATTTTCTCGCTATATGGACAGTTCCACGAAGACGTCACAACAGCCACATTTTGCTCTTTAAAAATATCGTGCGTCTCTGTACTCCAGTATTACAGTTAAATTTTTCATATTTACCTCCCCTTTTCAAAGTAACAAAATAGTACATTTAACTGAAAATATTACACATTTCTCTTGTTTTCTTAATACGGAAATCTCCTTATTCGCATTTTAATTCAAAATGGTGTATGTTTAACATTACTATTTACGAGATCTGACAATAAAGTAACGAGACGAATTTTCCTTTTCTATTGACAACGCTGATAAATTCAAGGTCACACGTCTTATCCTAGTAAGACACAGCGTTGCCCATACAAAAGGAAAATATAAATCCCGTTATTTTATTGTCAGTCCTTGTATTTCAACTTTGGAAATGCTAAATTTTCATAAGGAAATGTTGACAAACTCATACGATACACTTTGCCGACGCCCATAGTGCGAGGAGTCTCGAATTCGATTCCTCGTTGAAGCTCACGATTTTTAAGTTGACCCAGCGTAGCAGAACCAAATATGGAGCTACTCAAATTAAGAAAGAGCAGACCTCTGTCTCTAAGGTAAGATAAAGCGATGATGGGGACCGTTCCGCTATCCACGTTTCACTCAACTTGAAATAAAACTGTCTGGCAGTCCAAGACTACATTTCGACTTGAATGGAAGAGAGTTTAATTCTACTAGCAACAGACAGAAAATGGTATGTAGTCCAATTTGCTAGTCCAATTTGCAAGTCCAATACGACTATTTTTTCTACCGTACCGATCTGGCAATACCGCTCAATATACAATAACCACAGCCAATGTCCTTTCTCCTTTCTTTATTACCCAGTATTATTTGTCTTTCGTCTTCTCTTGGGCACTTCCTCAATACCCATATTCTGTATCCAGTTTATTTTTCCAAGCTTCTTCGAAGGCTTCCAATTTCTTCGTTCTATTGTAGAATCCACGTATGGACTCCACGTAATACAATACTCAATACAAAACACATTAAAAATATTTCTTTTAGTGAATCAGTCTTTCGCCGTTGTTATTCTTATGTGTGTTATATGCCATTTATATCGAGATTGGTGTGTTTTGTGTGTAGGACTAGTAGTTTGTGGAAGAAAAAATTAAATAGACTTAACTGTACCGTATCATTTAAAACAAATATCATATCAAGCATTCCCAAACACGATAAGTTACTGCTTAGATTATAAAGATAGCGTGCTACATACAAAATGGAGATTATTGGCAAAGATACAGTGGTTTCGCTTTCATGTAACGAGCCAATGCTTGTTGAACTAATTGAGGCTGTGCTTTTCATCCCATTCAGCGCACACGCACAGAACACATACTTTCATCTAAAGAATAGAAGTTGCGATGTCTTCCCTATTGCTACAATTCGATTCATTTCTTACCAAAAGATGATCAGATTGTGGTAATGCTATCTTCGCTTTGTTTCTTCTTCATCTTCAGGACTTTTTCATCTTAACAGAGTAGTAAAAATTTCTTCAGTTGATAGCAAAACTAAGGGGGAAAAGATTTAGCAATAAATTTGTCGATGAATAAGCGTTTCTAGCACTACTAAACTGACTTGCATAAGCGTTGTATATTCATCTGAAGTTATGTAAAAGTTGTTTTCTCCTTGATGAAAGGGAAGGTTTCATGCAGGTTAAGAGTAGACGGAATATTTTATTATTTCTCACAGCATTTTATCAGAATTGCGGTTTTCTAGTTTCTCAGAACGAAAGAGTGGCTAACATTAGAAGACGAAACGAATCCAAGGCTGCATGTAATACGTAGACAATTCATTGCTTGGTCGTAGACGTACGTACTTTTTCCTTTTTTGAACGAAATGAAAGCACAATGGAACTACTGAACCGAGAACAGGGAAGAAACCACAAGAAAATTGAGTTATAATTTTGAAAGAAAAGATTGAACACACCTGTTTTTCTATACTTGAATCTACGCTTTTATGTCAGCTAACAAGATTTGTGCGTGAAATTGAGAACCGCTTTCTCTCTGAAGAAAAACTTTTCTGTTTTTCACGATTATGTTCCAAAACTAAAGAGAAAGGAACAATAAAACGCCATGTTTGCTTTACGTTTTTATTTTTCTAGTTAAACTTCATTTTTTCTTTGATTACCTGTCACGGCGCTGATGAATTGGGAAGAAAGGCGATGTAACCAGTAAGTCTTTGTGCTCAGAAACCAGATAATAGATACAGTCTTAATGTATTTCAAACAATAAGGTTTGAGTACTATCATTTCAAATAAACCTGTACAAGAAACTACAAATATCGTTACTTTTCACGGTACGAATTTTTACTACTTTTTTAAAACTCTAACGTGTAGTTACACTTAATTTCTCTCACATGATATATCTCCCTCACCATCGATATCCCTTTTACTCATCATTGGCGCTCAGTTTTATTCCACTCCTTCCCTGAATAAACTATCTAAAGAAAGTCCGTGATTTACTTACATAAGACAATTAGATGTCAGACATTTTTCTCTCTGATGATGTGATATTAAAGTGTTGGACCTATTTGTTATGTTTTCCTGACTCCAAGAAATAAGACTCTTTAGTTCATAAATTCAAGTAACTACTTACTGATTGTCACAAAGGTGAGACACCACCGACCCATAGTTATCAGAAACCAATCACATGCAAGGAAAGACCGCTAGCACCCGAATGCATTTCAATGACATTTACTCGCATTTCTATGATAAAGGTCCAAATGTGATAACCTTTTCTTAAGCTTGAACATCGTTTTCATGAGATCTCTTTTTTATTATATTATCCTATTATTATTATTTTCTATTTAACTATACATATCAGTATGGAAGTAGATAAAAACATTAACCTATTTCATTTTCACACTGAAGCGTTAGAATATGAAGTTACTTTTCCAGCTCAGCTGTAGACAGTCAGTACAGAAAAGGATTATCCTGGTCGTTTGACGCGAAATCAGCTTCGAACTTCTGTTCTTGTACTTTAGTCACCAACACTCATAGGTTATTTCGTAATGTATCTTAACTTATTGGATTAATGTTATTGCCGTGATAAATTTTATATCTTTTATATTCGTACAAAGACGGGGACGGCATGGACAGAAGGAATCACCTAGAAAACATATAAAATGGGTTGTTTTTGTTTTGCCATGTAATAAAAGTATTCATTTGTACCAAGGCTAAAATTCAACACTAGTAATAGAATCTGCAATTAGTTAACCACGGCAAATATAGCTAAAGCTGATTCTACGACCGTTGAACTGAGAAGCTGACTCACTGCGAATGTTGAAGTACTTCCACGAATTTCTGAAATCTATGAACAAAGTAAGAGGATGTTGAGTCCAACGTTTGGAAACTTCAGCCTTCCCTGCAGCACCATCGTGTTAGCAGTGCATTTTGCTTGGCCCGAAAAGTTTGTCTCATTCTTTGGATTCGTTAAATTTAATTTCTGCCTGAAACACATGGAGAAGATCTGAGAGAGAATTTCAAGGAAGCTTATTTCTTCCTCCTCTGTGGTACGAAACTAGAACTTGAATATGGAGTAATAAAGCGTTCCAATATAGTGTACGTACATAACTCTGTCTAGTCGACTCGTTAGTTGCTTATTGAAATGTCCTGGTATAACGTTATTTACTAAGGTTATAAGGTAAACTAACATAACTTTACCTAACCTAAGCTTCTCTTACCTAACTTAATCTCCTCGACTTAGTGGTACGCTGAGGAAGTAAGCCTTAATTGCAGTTCCAAAAAGGTGTGTTATACCTACGCAAGCTACATGAGTTTAGTGTAGAGATCTAGTTGGTAAAACTTTGGTAAACTTTATTTTTATATGGGCCAGTTTAGTAACTTTGGACTTCGGCCCGTCACTATTTGCCTTTAGCTGTTAAGTGTTAAAATCCACACCCATGCCCCTGCCGGGACTCGAACCCGGGACTGTTGAGTCGATAGCCTACCGCCGCAGACCGCTCGACCATCCGGCCGGCAGATCTAGTTGGTGTGACATTAATTCAATAATTTGATTACACCAACTGAGATGTAGGAAATACATATGCTATAATTATCTGCAAACTGCATGATTGACTGACTTGAGTATCCAAGAATAGCGAATCATTGTTGACATTTTTACATCTACAAGAAAAGCTACTGGAAACAGTGTTGCATAGATGTTATAATTTGAATTCAATTAACCTTTAGGTACCTTTGGCTCAGATTAGGGTAGAGTGGGAGAGGAGGTATTCAAAGGAAGTTATACAGGACCTTGTTTCAAGGTATCATCCCAGTATTGGCCTGGTGTGACTAAGGAAAAAACACTGGAGAAATCTCAGACAGGATTTGCAGCTTCTGAGATCTTCCCAAGATCTTCCGATTGCTAAGTCAGCAGATACCCACACATTGTTACATAGAAATTGTTGCAAAATCTACTGGAAACACTCTTTGCTACCTTCTTCTATTTTTTTTTAAGGATAGATGTTTAGGAGTTTGTTTAAATAATTCCTCAACGTTTTCAGGTGTCAGAGATTTAACCAAGTTGGTATTACTACAGTAAGCAATACGAGTAATCTGACAGATGAGAAAGAAATGACAGAAATATTCTTCAATATTATCAAGTGAACTACTGGTATTCCATATCCACTCAATAGAAACAAAGTAGTGTTTGACAGTAGAGTACAAATTACTACTTATTGCTTAATCCGCATTCGAGGTGGTATTCGTGAGAATAAATGCTCATTCACCTATTTAACTCTTTCTTTAATGGCACAGAAACTCAGACTTTAGAGTGGACAAACAAGATTTCTTTTGAAAAGTTAAAGAATACTTCCCAAATTTACCTGAAATAGCAATTAAGGCCACTTTCCCTTGTTGAGAAATAAGTTCTGTGGTTATAAAAGAGGCTTCTGCCAAGCAATTCAGAGTGGCAAAATTCTTTATTTCTCTTCTTTTTATTTTGAATGAGTTCATTTGAGCTTTAGTTGTGGGATTTGCAGTGAAGTTAACTTATTAGTATGATCTTAAAACAACAACAAGAAGAAAAGTACTGTATAAACCCAAAACCTTTTCAAAAGCTGATTATAGTAGATAGGAACTAGTCACGAAGGATTCATTTTTGTATTTGGTCACATACCTGTGTTTAAGCTTAATCAATCTTCTATAATGAACGAAGAAAGAATGTGAAAACAAGAAAATCAAATATTTGTACTTTTTTCTTTACACCTTTAAGGCAATACAGAGTGGCAACACCATTTTTATTCCCGAAATAAAAAGCAGAATGATAAGTAGGGGGGGATTCAAAACCCTCCACTCTACTTTTTGCGGTGGTCACAATTGACACATTTTACACATGACATTAATTATTAAATAAATTCCAACAAGAACTGCTGTTCACTACCTAAATCAGGCATCTATTCAACGTATATTACCCGTATTCATGTTATGTGGGGAGTAACAGAAACTGAAACGAGAAAAGAACAGCTAGCACATGGAATGCTATTGAATATGCCCACTTCCTTCTGACACGGGGTTTTAGAATTAGACTCATTTGAACATATTATATTTTATACCTCTTTGTAACAGATCGTAAAAATTGTAAGTAAATCCGTAATAAGATCAATGATCCCGTTAACAGAAAGGAAATATTCTGAAAATGATTGCTATTTGTTTCATAATGTAAATTTGACTTTTCAAATTGAAGATTTACTTTCAACATATGTGTGTGTTGTAATGGAAAACAGTATAAAATTAAAGTTAACTTACGAAGAATATAAAATTTCCGAATTCCTATTCTAAGTAGGCCGTATATTTAATGAGTAAAAGTGGAAATCAAGCATTGTGAACATTTAATTAATGCATAATAAACTGTGCATATATCAGTTGACCACTGACAAGGATCAGACTCTTGACTAATATAATACTGTTGCTGAAACAGCATTTCCAAGTTCCCTGCGTGTTTTGTTTATATTATTTTGTATTTCCTGTTGTTACGGAAAGTGATTATTTTTCCATGTGTAAATAATATAATTATACATAATTATCTCTGACTACTAATACTGTTAATTGAATTTTACCTGTACAAAATATGTTATCAGAAAAAAATATATGTAATTTTATACACTTTTCTTTTCCAATATATGAACAATCTTCGGAGAGATGATAATTGAATAAGTAGGGGGCTTTACTGTGTTGTAAGTTTTAAAAGAAGATTCTTCGCACGTATAGGAATTTTAATTATACAAAAATTATGCTTACCATCTTATAGTATTAGATTTCAATATGAAATATGACTCATTGACTGATAAATGTAGTCAAAACAAATGCTAACGATGGATAAAAGGTTTGCCAATCTTATATTTAAAAAATAACTGTGAGTATACTTTTTACACAGTTAGTTCTGTTAGTATCATTGCAGTTTCTTTCTACTAGCAAATTGCTGAATAACAGATAATATTTTATATAAAGGAGATTCTTTATTCGGGATGTCGCCTAGAGTTTCCTTATCATTAACCTATTTTACAGTTTTTTTTAAATGTAACGATACCTACGACTTAAGCCCGTCACAATTCACCCTCTACGTATATACTAATGTTAAATATCATCATCATCATATTCCGCCGATTTCTATCCACTGCTGCATGAAGGCCTCCCCTTTTCCCTTCCACGTATCTCGGTCTGCCGCTCTCCTCATCCATGTAGCTCCTGAAAAACGCTTGATTTCATCTACCCATCTTACAATTGGACGTCGTCTAGGTCGTTTCTTTTCTCGAGGAATATAGTGTAGTACATTTGTGGTCCATCTTCCATCTGTTCTTCTAGCTATGTGAACGGACCATCTACACTTCAGCTTCTTTACAGTCTTGATTATATCCTCTACTTTTGTATGTGCGCGAATACATTTATTTGTATTTATGTCCCTCCTAGATATTCCTAGCATGCATCTCTCCATTGATCTTTGTATGACTCTTAATCTTTGAGGCGTTTGCGCATTCAATGTCCAAGTTTCACAGCCGTACATCATCACACGTAAGATACTTTACGCTTCAGACACATTGGAAGTTTGCTTTTGAAAAAAAAAGTGTAGTCTTCCAAACGAACTCCACTCCATTTTACATCTTCTATTTATTTCATCAGTCAACTTGGCATTCGATGATTTGAGCTGACCTAAGTGAACACACACTTATGACTATTGTCTCTCCGTTAATCTTTATTTCCTTCTTTGCAGCATGTTGATTGTACATTGCTTTTGATTTACTTAAATTCATTTCAAGACCTATTTTCTAACTCTCATTATACAGTTTTTCAATTTTGGTTCGTAGTTCTTCTGCACTTGAAGCAAACAGGACTATGTCATCGGCGAATCGTAGGTGATGACGATATTCGCCATTAATTTTTATTCCAACTTCATCCCAGTTTAAATTTTGGAACGCTCTCTCCAGGACAGCTAAAATAGTTTTGGGGAGAATGAATCTCCTTGCTTTACTCCTTTTCCAACTTTAAATTTTTCATTTTCTTGATGTAGTCTAATGATAGATGTAGTTGTCGAGTAGATGTTTCACAGTAACGTGATGTATGCACTTTCGATACCTTCATATTCAAGTGATTTAAGTACTGCTGCCAAGGAAACTGAATCGAAAACCTGTTCAAAATCTATGAATTCCAAACATAGTGGAAGTAATTTCTTCCTTATTTCGTGTTACGGTTCCGTTTGGTCTCTTAACTACAATTATTTGCTTTTTCCCTATCATCAGCGGTTGTTTAATTTTCTTCAGGCTCTTGTCTTCCTCAATTCTATTTCTAACAAGATGTT
>JAGDQP010067119.1:0-11190 GCA_022664845.1 Lepisma saccharinum
TTTTTTTCTTTTAATCATTTTTTTGTTTCAAGATAATTGTATTATATGCATGATACAAGCTATCTTTTATTTTGCTTTGAACCATGATTTGTTTATATGTTGTTCTATTTTATGTATGCTGCATGTAATCCTTTTTTAGATAGATTTCGAAGAAAAATATACCTATTGAGATCGATACGATATGAAAGTATATATATATATTAACACGCTAGCGGCCATAATTTTGAAAATATTTGAACCACATTTTTATATGTTGTTTCTAGACTTAATAGCTCGATTAAGTTCGTTAATGAGCAAAATCGGTCGCCATCTTGGATCCAAAATGGCCGCCGAACCCATTGTTGTATAGAATACACAGCCTAAACCGCTGGGGCTAACGAAATCAAATTTTTGATCACTTTTACTCCACTTTTTGATTACGAAAATGTTACCTAATTAGTTCAAAGACGCCATCTTGGATCCAAAATGGCGGAAGTAAGAATTCTATTTTCCATATCGTTTGAGCTAGAGATACGAAATTTGACATAAAGGTGTATTGTCACTAGTAGTTCAAGAAAATATTACGAAATGTTGAAAAAGTCGCCATCTTGGATTCAAAATGGCCGCTGAACCCATTGTTGTATAGAATACACAGCCTAAACGGCTGCAGCTAGAAATATCAAAATTTGGTAACACTATATATTATTATTTGTATGTTACTAAAATATTACATGATGTATCCAAAGACGCCATCTTGGATCCAAAATGGCGGACCTAAAAAACATTTTCCACACCGTTTGAGCTAGAGATACGAAATTTGGCATAAAGGTGCATTATGACGAGTAGTTTAGGGAAATATTACATTTGGGAAAAGTCGCCATCTTGGATCCAAAATGACCGCCCAAAATCCCATTTTGCACACCGTTTGAACTGGATAAATGAAATTTTTACTTGAAGTTGTACCATCATAAGTAGGTCACGACAATATACGAAAACTTTCAAAAAGTCGTCAACTTGGATCCAAAATGGCCGCCCCAAAAACCCAATTTCCAAATCATTGAAGGTAGAGAAACGAAATTTTCTTTGAAGGCGTATGACCAAGAGTAGGTTACAATAAATGGGGCAAACCTTCCTTTTGGGGGCGCAGCCCCCCCGTGGGAGGGTACAGATGGATACCATGGTGGTGTAGTGCTGCAGTGAGATTTAGGTTAAGATAAAGAAGGCGCATCCTCTCCAAAGCACTGAAGTTGGGGGGCGGCGCTCCAAGCGAAACAAAGTTAGTATATATATATATATATATATATATATATGTGTGTGTGTGTGTGTGTGTGTGTCTTGTGAGGTATTGTTGAACAGCTCTTGATGAATAATCTACAAAACAATAAATAGTTTCTCGATAGCTCTCATATAAGGCGAGATTGGAATTTTTGAAAATAAAAAAAAAAACTTCGAGATCTACCTCAGGCTGTAGGTCTACCGAAAGGGATTTTTTTATCATCATTTGTAATATGACTATGTATTTTTTTAGCTCATGGTACTATGTAATTTCAATATCTGTATTCCTTGTGGCAATTCCAGCTGTATGCTTACCTAAATAAAAATCTTTCAACATTATTATTAAGGATGTGTTTTAGCGATCCCACAAGCAGAATACGTGTAAGCAATAACCAGAGCTGAAACGGATCACGGGGTCACTTTTGGACCGGGTCACCGGGTCTATGCTGCGAATCCGGTTTGGAAACGATTTTGACCCGGTGATCCGGAGGGCAAAGCAGAGATTACATTGTTTCCTTATTATACACTGTTGCGTTTGAACAGTCTTTCTATCTGCTGTGACTGGAAGCAGGGGTGTTTCTTCCCAGAGTACAAAAAATACTATGGTGAAAAGTTCCTAATGATAGCAATAACATATATGGAAACAGTTTCTTATTCCCGGTAAGAACAAAATTGCCACCGGGATGTGTAAATACTCCCTCTGATAGACTAGTCTTAAATAATTATGTGTTTGAAGTATTAAATAGGATAGAAACATTAAAACCTTTTAAAATTCTCAAATATCAAGTTCCCGTACATAGCTCACTTCTCAAGGAGTCTAACTTTACAATATGCATTGATTCTATCCACAGAAACAAGACTGGTCCCCATGTTAAGATATTGCTTCTGGTCAGTTGGGTGAAGACTCGATCATGGATTAGCCGAATTAACTCAGTCTGGTGATTTCGGTCAAGACCTGGTCCCAAGTAACTCGGGTCAAGACCGAGTCACCCGGTCAATTGGGTTATTCCGGTCAAGTTTCGAACCAGGTCACTCGGGTCAAGTTTCGAACCGGGACACCGGGACAATGGGTTATGTTTCGGGCCATGTCTCCGGGTCATCAAAAGTGGCCCGGTTTCATCTTTGGTAATAACATGTCTTCGATATTCGCAGCGGATTGAAACAGGGTGATGCCTTTTCACCACGACTGTCTAACTTTGCGTTAGAGTATGAAAATAAGGTTTTGAGAAAGGTATACAGGCGGAAACGGGACGAGCTGACCGCAGAATGGAGTAGAATACATAAAGAATAACTCCACAGATTGTGATGTCATCATCATATTCAGTCGTTTTGAATCCACTGCTGGATGAAGGCCTCCTCCTTTTCTTTCCACATATCTCGGTCTGCTGATATCCTCATCCATGTAACTCCTGAAAACCCATCTTACATTTGGACGTCGTCTATCAGTCGTTTCTTTTCTCTAAGAATCCACTGTAGTACATTTGTCATCCATCTTCCATCTGTTCGTCTAGATATGTGACCGGCCCATCTCCACTTCATCTTCTTCGCAGTCTTGATTACATCCTCTACCTTTGTTTGTGCGCGAATCCATTCATTTGTCTTCCTGTCCCTCCTGGATATTCCTAGCATGTATCTCTCCATTGCTCTTTGTGTGACTCTCAATCTTTGAGTCGTTTGTGCATTCAGTGTCCAAGTTTCACAGCCGTACATCATCACAGGTAAGACACATTGATTATAAACTTTACGCTTCAGACACATTGGTAGTTTACTTTTGAAAATAAAGTGTAGTCTTCCAAACGAACTCCACGCCATTTTACATCTTCTATTTATTTCATCAGTCAACTTGGCATTTGATGTTTTGAGCTGGCCTAGGTAAACATACTCATCAACTATGCCTATGTCTGTTAATCTTTACTTCCTTCTTTGTAGCATGTTGATTATACATTACTTTCGTTTTACTTAAATTCATTTTAAGGCCTATAAGGACTACAGTATATCATCAGCAAACCGTAGGTGATGAAGATATTCGCCATTAATTTTTATTCCAACTTCATCCAGTTTAAATTTTGGAGCACTCCCCTCCAGGAACGTAGAAAACAGTTTTGGAGAAATTGAATCTCCTTGCCTTACTCCTTTTCCAAGTTTAAATTTTTTACTTTCTTGATGTAGTCTAATGACAGAAGTGGCAGTCGAGTAACTTGATGTATACACTTTCGATGCCTTGATGCTCAAGTGATTTAAGTACTGCTGCCAAGGAGACCGAATCGAAAGCTTTTTCAAAATCTACGAATCCCAAACATAGTGGAAGTTCATATTCATTAGTCCTTTCCATAACTTCATTCAATGTTTCCATGTGGTCCATTGTGCTAAATCCACGACGAAATCAGGCTTGTTCCCTTCCCTGGTTAAAATCTAAGTCTCGTTCAGAACGATTTAAAATTACTTTGGTGAACATTTTGTATAGAACTGACAGTAAACGACGGTCTGTAGTTTTCGACGCGTTCTTTGTCCCCTTTCTTGTACAACAAAATTATAATGTAAGTATTAAACTGCAAAAAATAAAGTATTAACTGTGTACCTTGGTAGGGTTTGTATTTTCTAACCTGTGGGGATCCTGATCGTTTTGGTGGGCGTTCTGACGCTTTTTAAAGTGGGCGTTCTGACCATTTTCAGAAGTGGGCGATCTGACCGATTATGCATTTGGGCGTTCTGACCATTTTGGTGAACGTTGTTGCCATTTTTACGAGTGGGCGTTCTGACTGGTGGGCGATCTGACCGTTTTCAAGGGTGGGTGTTCTGACCGTTTTCAAGAGTGGGCGTTGTGACCATTTTGGTGGGCGCTCTGACCGTTTAAAGAGTGGGCGTTCTAACAGTTTTTTAAGAGTAGGCGATATTACGTTTTCAGTGTTAGACTCTCTTAATTGTTTTATGTTTGGATATTCGTATCGGTGGGCGTTCTGACCAATACACATTCAGAGTGGTGGGCTTTCTGACCATTTTCAGAAGTGGGCGATCTGACCAGTGGGCGTTCTGACATAGACTCGTCAGAGGTTATGCTTCCAGCCAGTCAGCAACAAGATTTCGCGCTGAAAAATGCGGTAGAGTGACTACTTAGCAAAATACTATTTATGTTTACTTTTTAAAAGGTATGTACTCTCACTCATGAAAGACGAGGAGATGCTCGAGCTACCTTCATTTTCCACACAGGTTGTAAGTGACTTGTTACTCCACTTGTGACTGCAACCTTAGGAGAAGCGAACCTTGCTTTGTAGTTGAACTCTTTTTTTTTTCAATGTTCCTAATTTCAGGTAATATTCGAGAGATAAAGAAACGGATTTTCTGACAAACTATTCAACCCCAGAAGCATTACAACAGTTTAAGATCCTTTTTTCTGAAGCCTTTTATTTGATTTTGTTTCTATTTTTTCTTTTTACCTTAACTCTAGAAATTGACATGATAATATCACATATTATATAATCTAGCGTTTATAGTTCAATTAATCTAGAATAGAAAACCAAAAATGCTCACAATTGAGTTTCTGCAAATGAAATTAATTCCACGCTGATGCCGGAAAATGTATTTAGACAGTCAGTTCCACCTCCTTGCTTGACATGAGTAAGTACATACATACTCTTTGATACAAACATTAGTTGCAGTTTTTGAGACAATCACTACAGTACCGCGTAGGGATGGTATCGAGACAAGACGATATCGAGAGACAAGATGGTATCGAGAGATTAGCATCAGTCTCGTTCTCGTCTAGAATTGTTTAGTACAGTCTTGTCGTGGCCTCGTCCAGTGGCGTAACTACATTTTATGCCCCCCCCGCAAACGAACACCTAAGGTCCCCCTCCGCCAAACAAAATTTTCGCTTCTTGAATGGTAACAGTGGCGTCTCGTGCTTCAGATGTTAGGTGGTGTACAACATGTCTTATCTACTTGCAGAGCAATACCATTGTTCTGTCCTTGCTTCTAATATACTTTCCGATGACTTCATTGTTGAAGTCTTTCAATCCCGTAAGAAAACTCGCTCAACTGATAACATTGCAAGTGCAGATAATTGTACAATCTGAACAGTAAAATAAAAATTGTGTTTTGCGGACTGCTACAGAAAGATGGAAAATGGAGGATGAGTGGAGTAGTTGGAGGAAACTTATCTTCACTGCAAACATCAATTGACTGTTTTTTACCCAAAAATGATGTAATTTTTAAGTTAGTTTTACGAATATTTTCATCTTGTAGCCGCCTTTTCTTTCTTTTCGAAGCACAACTCTCACTCATTATGAATATGAATCAGACGAAGTAATCTGAACTGTAAATAAGTAATATGTAAAACAACTGGAGAACTTCTTCACTCACTCCGACCGAAGATGAAATAGAATATACCACACACACCATACACGGAATGACGGAAGTAGGTACTGTTGATTGATCGCTACACAAAAATCACACGTTCTCTAATGGTGAGGTGCACTTTTTCCTTCTAGGCCTACAAAACGCACATACACTCAAATGTTTGTACGCACATTCCGTACACGTAATTTAATGTTCTGTTGTACACAGCCTGCCTTTAATGCCAATTAAATCATTTACGAATTATACGTTAGAGCTCTGGTTCTAATACAATTAATGTGTTGTTCTTTAATTGTACACACACGAAAGAGAATAAATCCGGGTTTCGTCCACTTGTCAACACGTGTCAAACTGAACTCCCGAGCGCGATTGATTCTGAGTCGTTACAAACACTGTCTGCCATCCAAAAATCAAGGGGAACGGAATGTTAATAATAATAAAAGAGGGGTAAAACTGTGCCTTTTTCGGTAAAACTCAATGATTCTAAAGTAACACACACACATTTTACAACTTCAAACGATTGAGAAACAATCTTTGCTGTCAATGGAAAAAATCGTCCCTACGTCACACCCAATTCAAAATTTTCCTTCCCTTCCCCTTCCCCATCACCAAATAAACACCATCAACTTGAAAATACTGGCAAATCTCTGGATATCGGCCACTATCTAAAACCCAACCATTCTTTATACTCTGAAGTGAATTGGTGTTTGGGAATGAATTCGAAACAAGTCTCCAATTGTTTGTCACACCAAACCAAGGGTCACTGGAAAACACACACACACACACACGAAAAGAGAGAAAAATGAAAGAAAAAAGATAGAGGATGGGGAAGATAAAAAGAAAAAATAAGACAAAAACGCTAGCATTCATTTTAATGGTGTATGTAACATGTGTCCATAACATTGCATGCAATTTAAAAAGCTCTAAGGATTAATAATTATGTTATGTACGGTATAAGGATCTTAGTTGAAATATTCATTGAAGTACGCTCTAGGCTCCGGTTTATCAAAATTATTTTTTACGCCACGACTTCCAGAAGTTTGAAAAACGTTGGTCTCAGGTACGAAAAGAATACAAAAGTTACGTAAAGTCTCTTCCTTCCAATTCAGTTTAGTTGTATTTACTGTAGCTGTGGGAAGCATTTGCAACGTGAAATTTACGGGAAAAAAGTGTTGACAAGGTAAGTTGACATTAGTGTTTACTTTTCATTTTTGTACCTCGTTCCACCGGGTAAGAAAGAGCGGGCAAATGTACCAAAATAACCACCCACCAAACAGCTCCTTCATCTTCGACCCTCCGACGGGGATGATTGTTCCATCTCCTCTCTGTCCTTCTCGTTCTCTCTTTCCACTCTCCTTCATTTGCTTGCAAAATGGCCTTTTTGCTTGCACAAACAAGTGGTAAGAACTATAAAAGACTTTTTTTTTGCCTTTTCCTTTGGTGAGCATTCATTCTGGAGGATTGTTTTGCGAAGGGTTGGGTCCTGCTCCTGGGTCCTAAGGTTAGTGGCTGGACCTCTTCAGTTCTGAAAAGCAAGAAAAGAAGGACGGGTACGGGAAGAGAAGAGAGAGATGGCGTTGTTGCTTGTAAATTTTAGAATGGCAATATTTCAGACGAGAGATAGAAAAAAGTTCCGAATCGGCTTATGCCAAAATTGCTCGCGGTGCTTGACCTACAAGAATCCCCTCCATGCAAAGGGTAATAAACCAATCCTGCAAGGTCAGACCACCTCTTAGTAAAGGAAAAGAGACTCGAAGATTCAAGTTGCAATTCTCAGATAGATTTAATCACCGAAGTGTGAAAATTATGAGCCAAAGTTTGCTTCTGTCTTTTGAGGCATGTATATTTTTATTATTTCTCCGACTAAGGCAGAAATGAAGAGCAGGTTGATCCGAATCATTAGGAGGCTAGGGTGAAGGGCCCTTTGGAAGGGCCGGGCACTCGTTCCCCCCCGCGCTGCGGTGTTTCGCGCCATAGTAGTTACGCCCCTGCCTCTGGTGCTTGGGGTCGTCGGATCGATCCCTCCTCATGCCATTTGGGCTTTGTGGTGTACAAACACCGCGTGGGTTTTCTCTGGGTGCTCCCGTTTCCTCTCACTTTCTTCATTCCACCAATTTATCCCATCATCATTCATACGGCCTGAGCCATAGTTGACTAAAGGCTTTAAAATAAATTCAAATTCGAGAAACAGAGTTTTGAGAAAAAGTAGAGTGGTGAACATTGTTGCCAGGGGCCCGTATTTTTTAGAACTCTTACGCATTTGGTTGAGATTGTTTAATAAACATTATGAATAATAGAAATTTAATATATACCGTAAGGTAAATTAAAAATGGTAGTGTGATTAGGGTAATTACCTTTCAACTATGGTTCACTCAAAACGATATTCATGTAGTAAATAATGGAAATAAATTTCTCGTTGTGAAAGAATAATTTCTGTTGATTTTTGTCTGAGAGAGGGAAAGAAAAGAAAAGAAATTTTATTTTTAAAAAATGGAAAAATATCTGAAAACTTCAGATTTACAACTCAAATAATTAGCTCTGTCAGATTTCGTGTTCTTTATTGTAGGAATTAATTTAGTTCAGAATCGAAATAGAACTGCATCTCATTCACATCTGGTGGTGAAATAAGCTGTGACCGTTTCGAGATGTGGAACTGGAGGAGACTGAACAAATGAACTGAGTACAAGCATTGATTACTTAACAAAGAAGGGCGATTCTAGAGATGATAAACCAAAACTAGGAAGATCGATGCCATTCTGACAGAGTTATTTAAGAAACAAGTTAGGCGGAGACCAGTTGTTGGGACGGTGCACACGTGTTACCGCCAAACCTCAGCAACGAGCATCCTATATGGATGATCAATGTTCCGTTGGAAACACTGGAACGAGATCTTTCCAATGACACCTGAAACACTTTTAGAAATTTATTTTGATTTTTTTTCCCCTTGAATCTTAATTTTTCTGAAAAAATACTAAAAAAAATGTTTAGTTTCTGTTGAGGTTTTTTGTTTTTTTGTTTGTATTTCAAGTTTTATTTCTTGCAAATCTTTCTTCACCATCAGTTCAATTACGTATATCTTTTTTTTTTTCTGTGATTTTTAGTTTTTGATGGAAAAGACGGTAAAAGTCAAAGTTGAAACAAAAATCTAAAACTTGAGTTTTTTTTTTAAACTTAAAATCCGAATTCCGGTTGTAAAAGATTTTCTGTATTCGAAGGTTCAACGACCATATTTTGAAAATTAGCCAAATCTGCAGAATAATGTGATGAACACTTCTGTGACAAAGTTTTTAAAAGGGTCAGTTCTACAATCGACCGCTAAACTTCTAGTCAGCGCTACGTTGAGATCAAGTCTGATTTTGGCCAATGAGAGTTGGCCTCAACGTAGCGCTGACTAGAAGTAAAGCGGTCGATTGTAGAACTGACCCTAATGCATCTCCTCTTGGTTAGAAGTGAGGCCAAATGTGTTTTCCATAGCAAATTAGGAGTAATTGGAGTAATTATCCTGCATCGTGGAATAAGGTACCATTAATAATGATGCTAGTTAAAAACCAATTTTCATTTCGTTGGATATTACTTGCAAAAGTGTTCTTTGATTAGTTAATGTAACAAGTGATTCACTAACTCTATTTAGTAGAGAAAAGTTTGTGATTATTAACATACAACATTCTCCTTGAGTAGTAGCTGAAATAGACTAAGACCGAAGAAAAAAGTTTTTTTTTTTTTTTTACTTTTTATTTGAGTTTTAAAACAAGTACAATTTTAATTCAGTTATTTAAAAAAACGAAAAAAGTTTCCAATACATTATTTGAAGCTGGAATACAAACATAATAAGTGAATGAAAAGATAATAAGAAGAACAATAATGACTGAATAATTAAAGTGAAGACATTAATTGAAATAAGGAATGAAAGATAAGAACAAAAGGATATGATAATTGAAAAAATAACGGAAAATAAGAACATTAAATAAAGCAAAATGCAAAATAAAATATCTCCCCTCAACATTTTTTTTTCGAAAAAGAATCCATGAATGGTGTATCAATCCAGTTATTGTTGTTGCTATCTCCAAACGATCCAGAATAATTTTAGATCCAAGGAATCTTTCTATGGTTTTCTAAAACTGCATGCGATTTCTTCTAAGCCAACTGGATTTAACAATAATTTATACCAGGCTGGGATCTCTGAGGAAACAGGAACGATTTTACAAGGACCTTCTATTGCGCATATAATAGAAAAGAGCACCAGCACCAAGCGTTGCTGCTACTATGATGATGATTCTTCTTCTTGTTGTTCTTTCTTGTTGTTGTTGTTGTTCTTGTTCTTGTTCAGTTGATGATGGTTCCACATTTGATTGTTCTGCGTCATCTTCTGGTTCAGTTGGTGGTGGAGGTACTGTTGAAGCAATGTGCGGACAACCTATTTTCAACAACAGTTGATTTCTTGTGTTTTTGTAACGTTTTAACATCCTTCTTTCTTGTTTCAAATTGTGGTACGCGTCTCGTAAGCTCTGATCTAAAAATTCATTCTCATTTTCATTGACTGCTTGTACCACAAACGGAAGCATAGTTGTTTGGTTGAAAGAACTACTTAATGTGAGACATTTGATTTCCTCTTCTTTTTCTTCGATCAAACTCTCGTCGCTTTCCATGATGCTTTTCCAATACGCGATCTGACGAAGAGTTTTAGTGATTTTCTTTTGGTTGATTTTCCATAAGGTTCTTAACGTTTCCGGCGTTTCTGCAGGGAGCTGTACATCCTGAGTGGTTGAAGGAAGATAGATCTCGTCATCACTGCCAATCGTTATACCAGAGGGAGTCCAGAGTCGTGGCCCAAGTCGTCTTCGGCAAAGTATGCAGAACCGTCCGGGAAAGCAGGTGCAGGGATCCATTTCGCAAAGATTACTCACTGTATTGATAGCTTCTATTTGGCAATAACTCAATTTCGCTTTCTTTCTTCTCTCACTGGACTGCAACAAACTTTCTTCTCTGCACACTTGTTGAATGGCATTGAAGGAAAGAAACGAAACACTTCATATTCGTTTTAAAAGTCCCCAGTGCCATTAAAATTCCACTTGAAAAATATGCTTTCCCTGTAGCATACTCCAACATAATTATAAGATAGAACAAAGCATGTTGTAAAAAAAAACAAATTGGAAATTGTCTTATTTTAAGACATTATGTATTTTATCAGTGTTCTAAACAGGCACTGTCAAATATCAACTTTTTACGCAAGTAAGAATTAGTATCCTATGAATGAAGACTGTCAACAAACACTTCAAAGTTTCAGTCTTTAGATAAAATATCACAGTCAAATAAGCGTTGTAAAATGGAACAAACGAAAAATAACTTGTTAATAAAATTCACTTTCTTCATCACTGAGGGCACACAATATCATACATGGAGACTTACAAATATATAAAGTTCCACTTGTTGGCTCGATCCAGAAACTCTCAGCCTGTTTCTTGCTGTGGCACAACTTCTTGATTGAACAGAACAAACTGTTATGTTGAATAAACGTACTACAAAAATGGATTATTTTAAAAAAATGGAAGGGACATTTAATGTGTATGTTCCCATAGTAGAATA
>JAGDQP010067121.1:0-11190 GCA_022664845.1 Lepisma saccharinum
CGCACAGCGATAAGAAGCGTATTAAACTGAGTTAGATCTGAAAATTTGTTCCACATTGGATTAGACTAGAAGTGGAAGAAAACAAGTTTAAATATTTGCTCTGGCGTCCATCTTTCGATACTAAGCAATCACTCCAGTATCGTTACGTAGAGCTCAATGAATGAAGTTAACTCGGGATTAAAATTAGTCCACCGGTGATACAAAAAGAATAAAAGAATGAAAAATACGAAGCATAGAAACTTACAATCCTGTTTATATTTCATATAATAGACAATTTTTACATTTTCTTTCTTTCATATCTTTTCAGAAACAAGGACCTAATTTCGTTCTTAATGTAAGTTTCGTAAATATTGCAAGAGAAAAGACCTTCAAATGATGGGAAGAATGTGGAAACCTCACATAACAACAACAATGCAAAATAATCTCGTAGGTCGTGAATTATGTTTGAAAGCGTCACTCTCGCACAGGAAATAATGACATTTTTTAAAAAATAAAATTTTCACAAGATGGAAGGAGAGAGAGAGAGAGAAAATTAATAGAAAGTGAAAAAAAATCATATTTAAAAAAATAAAAGCAAAAGTCACTTTCAAGAAGTTAAATACTGTATATTTCTGAACAGTAGAGAAAACTTGAAAGTATTTTCTCAGTTCCTCCACTAAAAGGAAAACAGGATAGAAAACAGCGCAGCTGACACATCGGAAGAGGTCATTAGCATGTGACTCAACACATGTTTGGTCACATAACAAATCTAAACATAACAAAGTCATAGAGTCCTTACTTTTAGTTTTTCACAGTCAGCCACACGCATGTTATTTTATTACATATCAAAATTACAGCTTTCAGTTACTTTCGATTCTCAAAACTTCACAAAGTATGTATTTTTCTCTGTGTGTTGTTGACTTCAAGACTCCTTCATTGTCTCATTATAGAAAATACAGTGGATTTCAATATAACAAACCGAAAACTTCTGGATTTTTTCTTTTCTTTTTTTTGCTTAAACAGGGCTGTATCTTAATTTTGCGCAGCGCTTTTAGTTATCGATAAGTTGGAGTTTACTAATATACGATGATCTAATCGCTTTTAGGTCAACAAACTGTTAGCAATCATAAGGGCTCAGTTTCAAGCCCGCTTGCGTTGTTTGTGATTTGGGTAAATACCCATTTGAAACAAGTGGTGTTTCGTAGTGTAGTTTTATAACGTGGTGCAACACGTGTTTCAATTGGCTATGCCCCGAAATCGCACGCAAAACAAGCAACGCAAGCGTGTTTGAAAATGAGCCCTTATGCCTCTCGTCCACTGGAAGCAGAAACGTGCGAATTGCGTTTTCGGACGAATAGGTGCGAAGGTTATTCGTCTGTAATCGTGCGAATAGTCATCCTATACCACCACAGTATTCGGAGGGAATCAGTAGTTATGAATATTAATAAAACGTTAGATTCATTCATTCCTCTTTCAACCTCATGCCACAATTTTCTTTTGTAAATTCCCAACGTGATAATTATCCCATACACACGATAAGAATTATCAACCTATAGCAATCCATATTTCCACAGGAAAGCAAGAACCTATTCGTACGAATAAATCCAAACAGAATTGGACGCATTCGCAGGTCGCAACTAATCGCACGGACCGCTGCCAGTAGACGATAGCAAACTGGCAAATAACTGTTTGTATTCGTTTACGTGCGTATTCGTCCGAACACACAATTCGCAGGTTTCCGCATCCAGTGGACGAGAGGCCTAAGGGTTGATTTTCATGAAAGTTTGCGTTTCTTGCGATTTGGGTGAATAACCGATTGAAACACGTGTTACCTTACAATAGAATACGCAATAAAACGCGTGTCTCAATTGGCTACTCACCCAAATCGCAAGCAACGCACGCTTTCATGAAAATCAGCCCTAAAGTGTTTCTTTTTACTGAAAGAGGTACCGGAGAGAGGGGGAGGATTGCATAGAATGTGATATTGTGTGCGTATTTCAGTATCTCATAATCAGGAACGGCGATACAGGTGGGCCTTGGGGCAGCTGACCCCCCCCCAAATGTACCTTACCGTTACTTACCTTCGTATACCTCACTTTTACAGTATTCTTTATTTTATACTTATATAATTAACCTTAGTCACACATCCCTAATTTTTTTAAATAAATTATTGTATCGTCTAGTAGTTTTCCTCTGGCATCGTCGCTGCACATAACTTAATGATTAATAACTAAATAAAAAATTGATTACAAGCGATAACAAGCGTGATGAACTGAGTTAGTACTGAAAATTTGGTCCACATGAATTAGGCTGGAAGTAGACGATTGAGTTTGTTCGCTCTGGCGCGTAACTTCGGATATTGATTGACCATTCCAGTATTGTTAAATAGAGCTCACTGGGTAACAGTGATATTGTCATATACACGAGAATCTAGTAGTTGCTATCAATCTATACACTAGACAATAAAACACTAAATTTTTACCTGTTATTGTACTTTCACATAAAGTAGATCGGTTGGGATGTACCAGATTTTAGTGGCCGCCATCTTTGATTACAACACCATCTTGAATTTTTGCAACGTTCGCTGTAGAACGCGTTTTCTCGAGAAACGTTCTCCCGATTTCCATGAACCTTTATTTTTGTTTTGTAGCTAAAGTGATGTAGCGTACTAACGATATGTCATAAAGCGTAAAACAAAGAATCTGTATCTTCTACTGATAATGAACATTAATATTTAGTTTACGATTATTTTCTATGGTTTAAATGGCTTTTATAAGAAAACGGTCAATGATATCAAAAAGATACTTCTATTCATTTTTTGTAAAAAATTTAATTACTTTTAATTTAACGTTTACAGGATGAGATTCGGATAAAAAATAACAAAGAAATGAGCGTTTGAGTCCAAGGCCCCAAGCAAGATACATCTGACATGAAAATGGACTCATCCTAACAAAGCTTCTTTTATTTATCATAATTTGTTACAAAACAATCTGAATTTTATTTCAACGTGTGCTGATATATAAAGTTGGAGTGGGTAGGGGCAGTGGTAATAATAAGAGTGGCAACACTGATTTAATCTGCATCAACTGACGATGGGGTTATCTTCTTATGTTAGTTATCTAAACGCAAGATGGCCGTTAAGCGCAGCTCACTTGGTAAGTTTATTTCTTTCTTTATCGAAATATTTAGTATTGTAGTGGTGCGTATCACTTTTAAAATATAAAAGAATGATGGCAGAACTAATCTACAAAATGTGATGCTTATCTCCATTATTGTTCGTCTGTCTATTCTTTTCAAAATTTCTTCATTTCATATTTTCTTTTACTTCCATTTCTTCATTTCACATCTTTCATTGTGAGTTTCCATTACTTTCCAACTCCACATTACAAAGACCTCTAGTTTACTTTCTTCGCTCTTTCGTAGAATCAACGTTTCTGCTCCATATAACACGAAACATTTAATTAATCTCTTCCTCAACTCTTTGTTCATCGATTCGCAGAAAATTTTCATCTTAGTTCCTCTATCGCAATTTTCTCGTTCATCTTTTCCTCACATTTGATATCGTCACTTAAAATACTTTCCAAGTATCTGAAGTTAGAAACCGTGTAATTACGTAGGATATCCTTATGTCATGGTATCTGATAATGGTCCACCATTTATATCATGGGAATTCCGAAAATGGTGTGAAGACAAAAATGTAAAATCTCCAACTTACCATCCGCAGAGTAACGGACTAGCAATGAGATCTGTTCGAGAAGTCAAATTATTGTTAACAAGATACTAGTAAAACATTAGTGATTGTTATAGAGCGATTCATCTGAACCTTAGATATTCTATGGAATGGATATTGCTATTTTTTATAACAGACTATGTGGTATTCTGTGTTGAGACGAGAATCAGATTTGATTATGAAGATCTATTGGCAATTAGAGATTGCGGAACTAAATGTGGGAGATGAGCAGAGAAAGTTATTTCATGTACAACTATTTATTGGAAATCATGATATAGTTTTGTGTACCTTTAACAGAGATTATCTGAATACTTTACTAAGGAAATATGGTGATACGTTAGTTGGTAAGGTAAATAAACTTCTAGTTATGGTCCTGAATTCGATAATTTTGCATTCCATATGTGTGCACATAAATGGATATAATTAATAAATGATTATTGTTGCTAATGAATGATGCTGATCGATTTCGTATTACTATTTAGTTAATCAGCTAGACTTTAGATATTACTTCAGACAACGTAACCTCATCTTTTGCACTGTTTTGATTTTCGAACCCAATACATATTATAAATCTTGCATCTTTTATTTTTTTTCTCTTCCAAGCTCGATGCTTATACTATGATTAATTTGTTATAATCACTATCAGCCCAATCACTTTAATTTTGTTTAGGTTTATTTTTATTTCGATTTCCTCACAACTTTTTCGGCAGCTTTGTTACTATCTTATTGAGTGATATTTTCTATAAGTAATGCCATATCATCCACAAATCTAATTGCAATTGATTTTTCTTTGTTCAACTGTAACTTCTTCTTCGCATTCCTCCACTTATTGCTGTTCGGAGAAGTCATCATCTGATTGTACTCTTATTCTCTCTGATTTGGATATAAGTTCTTTGTAAGTCTTCTCTAGTACCGCCCACAAGAGAAGACGAAACAGATAAATATTTGTGAAACGTGACGAGACAGAACTCTCGTACTATACCATATTCATATTTTCGAGACGAGACACTTTCTGAACAAAATATTTTCAAGACGAGACATCCACAATCTCGTCTCGTGGATAACACTAGTCCTCTGCACACCTATACATTGGGAGCTTCCAGTTGACTCGAACGAATACCTTTTTCAAATCAACCAATTCCACGTATACTTCTTACCTTCCTCCGGAAACTCTCTCTTATTATTCTTAACAAATCAATAACGTCTCTTCTTCCTTCACCTCTTCGAAATCCAAACTATTCTTCTTTAATTTCTGCATTTACCCTTGCACATAGTCTTCAGTTTAATATTCGTAGAAGAATCTTCACTGAGTGCGCTATTAGACTCATGGTTCTGTAATCTTCATATCTTCTTACATTCTTCTTCTTTTCTAACGGAATCATGACTGTTTCTTCAGTCGCTTGGCCATTCTCCTGAATCCAATTTCGTCACACAGTCCAAAAATTCCACTTTTTACTTTCGCTTCCAGGTTCCTTTTGTCAATTCAATCAGAATAGAATCCACACTCATTGCTTCACCATTTTTTCATCTCATTAAAAGCCTTCTCAAATTCTTCTCTTAGGGTTTTCAACTCTATCATCATCACTTACTTCTGATTCCCCCTTTTATATTTAATGTATGTGGACATTGGGACGTTCCATCTAATTCTTCTACGTATTCTATCCATCTATCCAAAATATTTTTCCGATCACTGATGAGGTCACCATTTTTCTTCTCCAATGACCAAATAGTATTGCTTCTCTCCATGTTTCCTCCTCTGTTTGGCTTCAGATAATTGCTTGATTTGTAAAGCAATCGAACACTCCAGTGACATAAGTTGATCAGACTATTCATAATAATAATAATAGAAAAAGAATAATAAAATTAACTTTTAGACATATTTTCTTAAACAATTTCTTTATGCATGAATAAAAAGAAATGCAGACTCTCATATACAGTCACTTTATACATCCTTGAATTGACGCGACGCATGTTTTACTTTTGAGGGCTCATTTTCAAGCCCGCTTGTGTTGCTTGCAATTTGGGTGAATAACCAATTGAAACACGTGTTGCAACACGTAATAAAACTACAGCACGAAACACCACGTGTTTCAATTGGCTACTCACCCTAATCGCAAGCAATGCAAGCGGGCTTGAAAGTGAGCCCTTAATCATGCAAAATCAAAATTATTATTTTTTTTTTGTACGAATTGTTTAAGAAACGTTTGTCTTTAGAAAGATTTATTTATTTTAGGTTAATGGAGTCCATATTAAAAAATGTGCTCTTAAAATATATAAATATATGAAAGTAACAATTGAATATTGTATTGTCACGCGGCTTACTTCATCATTGTATGAAGTCAGGAATTGAGTGAAATTAACGTTGCAAGATTTTATGACACCACGAATCATTATGAACTAAGGAAAAGTTTGTAATGGCGATATCTCGGTCGAATAAAACGAGAGACTCGGATTAGGACATTATTTTGGGAGAAACTGCATAATGTTGGATAGCGTAAAATTGAAAGAAAAAAAAGCTAACCTGACTTCTTTTAACTTTATCTATTTTCATGAAGTGCGTTAGATGTCAGAAATGCGTGTAACCGGAAAACAAAATGTAACATGATCACTGTCAGGTTAGCATTTTGAATTTTTTCTACGCTAATGATTTACTGTCCCGAGTCATCCTAGGAGTGAAACCCTCGGTGTGGGTAAGAAGAAGAAGAAGAGAAACCACATAATGTTGAGTAATGAAAACATCAAAACAAATCTCTTTATTTATGATGTGACTTGGAGAGTATTTATTATTGTTTAGTGCAATACGACTTGTGAGAACTTAAGATGTAAAAATCAACTCCGAAGTCATTTAACCAACAATAAATATTTGTTTTCATTACAAATATCACACTGTGCATATACTGCATAAGGTACTATTAACATAAAAAAAAACTTAAAAGAAAATGTCTGGAAAAGTGAAAGTAAAGGAAACAGGTAAAGGATAATTGCTTTCAAGAGCTGACAAGTTTGTTTAAGACTGTGATTAAAAAACTGATACTTCACCTGAAGGCGGGCGGGAGGGAATACATTTTAAGACGAAATTTTCACAGTCATTAAAAATGCCTTATACTAAAAATTAATGAAGAAAACAGAAAGAAAATAAGGACGTAAGCAAGGAGGGAATTTGCCATCTGTGTCAAATTTCAATGGAGATTTCCTAATTTGTTGTCACTGTTCGCAAAGTTTAGTTTACCAGTAGTCAGTCAGAGCTACAATACGTAATAACAAGGTATGCATGGCCAAGTCGAGTATACATATAGGTTGCCTCGTAACGATCAGCCAATGGGAGAACGGGCGGGAAAACGTCACTGGTATTCTGGCTGCCTGTCTTCTGCTGTTACCGCATGCAGTACAATAACGCGTAACTGGTCATAATTTCTTAATCTGTTCTTCGTACTGCTCTCACAGTATTTAAAACGTAAAACATAAGAAAAATTGTGTACAGAAGAAATAGATTCTCCTTTTCTTCTTACTTTGAGTTATGTAAAAATCAAATACAGTTAGTTTATCGACATCAAGAAACGAAAGAAGTCTGAGAGATCGTTCAAGGAGGTAGAGGTTCAAGCTTTATTTTTTATCTGATGGATCAGGGGTAGGGGGATCAGGGCACTGCTTACGCATGTTTCGCTTAAAAGATAAGCAGGGATTCCGCCAGGATTTTCAGTCTGGGGGAGTGTATAATCAAAATTGGGAGGGTGTAAGTAGAGTTTTGCACAGTTTTTATCATTTTTGACCGCAAATTGTTAAAGTTAGGGGTGTTCTCGAGGATTTGAGGGGTACACCTCCACAGGGGAGTCTGGTGGAATCACTGAACATTAGTGTAGATTTAAAATATTTAACATATTTATAATAAAAAACGGACAGGGGAGATTTTCGCAGAGAGCGGGAAATCCCAATCAAGACCCCGCTTCAAATCGAACACTGCAGTCGCCTCACATAAAATATCAATAAATAAATATATTGTGATTTAGATCAAAATTAAGATGTTTTTTCACTGAAACTTTCACATAGTTCCAAGTACCGCATTATTCGGTAAACAGGTAACGAATAAATTAAACAAATATAAAACCGCCACTTTAGATGCTCTGCTATGAAATAAAATTTGTCTATAAGCGTTCCTAGGTCCGAAATTCAAATTATCTGTAGATACAGCCAAAATTATCTGTAGAAATTCGTGATTTTTACAAGAAGTATGTGGATAAATATCTGTAAAATTTATTGTAGGACTACCTACCTACTCTACACACGAAACGAACTAACTTCTTGAACAGTCACCACCGAACGCGTCTGAACTCGAGAAGGAAATTGAAAATACTACAACATTTTATATTTTTCGGGTAAGTGGCAGTGTGAGGGATTTACCGTTCTTTATTGGCAAAAAAAGTGCTGTTTTAACTTTTTCCGAAGTCCAGCTTATTGAAACCTTTGCACGGATGCTTTAGTGACATTAAATCTAGGAGACAATAAACTTGATTATTTTACCAGAGATAGGAGAGAATGCAAAGAAACACTTGGTGATATAAAATACAACGGCAGAGAATTTCTGTAAACTTGCTAGTTGACACGGTGGTGGTTTATATAATTTCTAAAACCCAGAAAGTTTTAGGGGGTACAGAAACAAGAGAGTAATTGTTCTGCTTCAGAGAATGGTCAAAAAGGAAGAAAATAAACCTTTGAGGCTGTTTCATCTTTTCAGAAAAAAAAATACAATTGAGGTTTGAGTATTATTAACATTATGCATAACCTAAGTGGACTTACATCTTTTTCTCCCTCTCCTGTTTGTCATTCCGTGCTCTTTGGCAGATTTTCGGTATACAATGACTTTGTCATCTTCCTGAAGGTATCAAGCGGTCACTTTACAACCTCACTGGAAATCTTCACGACTGGTTGAAGGGAGGGGTGGGAGAAAAGAAACAATACCCCTCAGCCTCTCTCTAGATGGCAAGGGTACTACAGATAAAAGTCTATTGAATTACAAAAAAAAAGAACTGGTGGTTCGTTTTAAATAGAGCTAGGATTTTTAAGTTGTATCATATTGCGAAATATGTAACAAAAACTAATTAAATATATAGAATAATATGTAACATTAAATAAACTAAATATTTATTGCTGGGATAAACATTTACCTTTGTTTTTTTCTTATACACACAACGATGATTTAATAAATTATTGATAAATCTGTAGACCTGAGAAGTCTAAGACTCTTTACTTTGTGGCCTCTGCCTGCAACTAACTAGCTCAGTCTTATCTATGAGCCGTACCAGCGAGTCCTCAGCATATATCATGACGGTTTGGTACTGATCTGCCATCTGATTGCGATAGTTACGGTACAACTTATATGTATACTTATCTTGACGCAAGACATCTCAGTAGGCCTGTCCGAATTCACACTTTTTGTTCCGTTATGCATCATTGCTCCGTCGGATACACCGTCGACGGTTATCCGAATTCTTCTTTCAACGGAGCATTGAAGTGTGCAACGGAATATCAGACGTACATTTGCGTTCAGCTGCGCGTTGTTGCCATGTTCATTTTTCTTACAATAATAGCAGAGGAGCGGAATAATACGTAGAACGTCAATGCATTAATAGTGTTACTTCTTAACAGATTAGACAGTGAAAGTAAACTGAGATAACTGTTGAGTGGTGGCATACATCATAATTGATTTTTTTTGGGGTGGGGTGTAAGAGAAATTCGATATCACAAAAGTAGATTAATAAGAATGAGTGACGGTACCGAAGTATTTGAAGGTCAGTTAAATGCCATTGTCAGTTGTAAGAGAGCGGAAAATAATCCAACCTCGCTTTTTGTAGCCCGGCTTCACTTGTGGGCCATTAATTCTAGTGTGTGTGTTAATTATTTGCAAGGAACTCTTCGACGTACAGCTCAAAAATGTATTAATAGGAGACTGACCACATGTCCAGTTAATACATAGTTTTTAACATATCTCGCGTAAAATACAGCAAAAATGAGTTGCAGCCTTGCACATAATATAAATGTTCTTTCAAACTCATTTAAATGAATCTGACTCTTGCCTTAAACATCTGTAAAAGTGCTATACGAAGAGTAATTGAAGACCTGAATTGCAAAACATCCCAAGTTCACCGGAGTACATTTTTCGGGATGAACGAAAAACAGTCCAAAGTCTTCGTATGTTATCCCTATTCAGCGGAAATTATTTTGTATTAAAAAAGAGTTTCTGTGGTGGGATTTGGATGTAATATTTAATGTTAGTGGATAGCCCTTGGAACATAGACACCGACGAACAGAAAAATGCAAATACGAAAAAAGTGGACTTGGGATGTTTTGCAATTCAGGTCTTCAATTGTTTATTTTAGGTACTTCGATATGGCCTTAGATGTATATATAATGTTATTTGCATTATTTCGGGTGCGTAAAATGCATAATTCGATAGAAGTCGATGGGTGCCTGAGTACAAGGACAGATTGACACTCACATCACTTCTTGATTTTGCCTCACATTCTGCATTCTACATATCCGAAATATTGCAAATTTAAACATTAGAAGTACATTTAATGCAATATAACAGTAGTAGCTAATATAAAGAATTAATTCTTTGATTAAGACGTCTTAAATTAGAAACAAAGTTTCATTCTGCCGACCGAGATGGTCATGTGGTCTGAGGCGTTATGCTAGCGTCTGCAAAGTCGCGGGTTCGAATCCCGCTTGGGGTATGGATGTTTGGGGATTTTAACCAGCATTGCAGTGATACAATCGTGACGGGCCGAAGTCAAAAGAGTAAAATGACCCATACAAAATAAAAATAAAATTTAAAAGTAACGTCCAGTCCTTTCAAGAAAGCTGAAAATTGATTCTATAGGAGTTAGTGACAGAAATGTCGTTCGAATAACATTAAATCTTTTCCTGTTGTTATTCAATACTTGTTGAATCCCTACAAGTACGAAGAATTCCATCAATTCTACGTCTGTTTTCATCCATCTTTGATTGTCCTTTCTTCACCTTCTGCTTATTACCTGCTTGCACTACGCGCGGATAGTTTTCAGTTGTTTCCAGACTCGAGTGACATCTGCAGTTAGCATTTTAAATATTAATTCATTTTGGATAAGTACACATAATGTAACTGAACGGGACGTAGCATAAGGGAACGGAACGGAACGGAAGATTATTGAATTCGGAAAAACTTAGATCCCATTTAAATCAGAGCGATTCCACGTGTCACGCACAGACATTTAGGCGTTAATTGCCTTACAACTTCTGCTATAATTGTAACAAAAGCTATTTCAGCACACCGTTGGATAGAGGAGACATTGAAGAATACGTTCCCGGTGAAAGAAGACGCAATCAACAAGAATACTATATATTATCTAGTGTTAAAGTTGTCGTCACGCACTGACATTTTTGCAATCTACACTTACACTCTGACATTCATTTCCCCTAAATTATCTGAAAGTATTGTCCCCCCC
>JAGDQP010067122.1:0-11190 GCA_022664845.1 Lepisma saccharinum
ACTAAATCAATGTCGTAATCTCTTTAACCCTCGGGAACAACAAAAACATATATTTTACCAAACTAAAAAAAATTTAACTTAAAAAGTATATAAGATATCAAATTAAAATATGGTGTCATTAATAAGGATGGTACGTAGAGTAAACAGAAAAATTTTCATGCAATTCTGAGACTATGGGTTTCATGACCTGGATGAATTGACATGGACTGACCCACAAGGTAAAGATGGCAATTCTAAAATATATTTCATAGATTTGCATTTTAAAGATTAATTGAACAATTTTGTTTCAAATACTGCTTTTGAGGGAAAGATTATGTCAATTGGTTATGTTGATGAGTTTATGATAAATCAAAGAGCCGTTACCTCAGAAACAAACTGGTTCACAATTGCAAATAATACGCTCTATTAATCTGGAAGTGACTTATCAGAATATAGTAAGCAACGATCATCAGAACATAGTAAACAAAGAATTGGATCTGAACTCATCTTCTGATAAGTAATCATCGAGTACAATTCGCCGAAACAAGGAAACGAAACCTAACATGGACAAATCCAAGGATACATTAGAGATAAATGGGTAAAACGAGAAGAAATATCACGTCTAAGATTCAGTTTGTAGTACAAATGTAATGACATTGATACAGCAAAGGGAACTGGTGCATAAAAGATGGCTTTTCAACCCGGGACCTACGCGTTTTGAGTCTCAATTAGTAAATATTGAAAAATTCGCATCTACTGTTTAATTACCGTTAGCAATGGGTCTGCTTAAAGCAATCACCGCTAATTTTTATTTCTTCAATTTTAAGACATTATCAAGACTTTTACATAGTTGACTAGGGAATTTGTTACTTGGGCTAGCTCTACAAGGAGTTAAGAAGCATTCTGATTCTACAATCAAACATGAATATTTTTGAATGTAATTTCTACAAGGAAAAGAAATATTAATTTACAACATTTTCTTTATTGAAAATAATCAATGCCATTTTTAATGAAATCTGTCTTTGCACATATTTTGTGATGGTTGTCATCGAAACGATGAGTTGTATATGCATTTTAATTTAATCTTTCTTTCAGCCAATCATAAAATAGTTTTCAAAGACAAAATGCTCTACGGACAGATCGATGTAAGGAATTGCTTTACATCGAAACTAACATGTTTTGGACTGATAGTCTCAAGTTTCACTCAGAACAAAGATCTATAATATATCATAGGAGTGATCTCCTACATTCAAGCGAAAAAACTATGTTAGAGTTACTTTTGTCCAAGTTACTTTTAAGTCACATTCAACTACGTCTTAAGTAGTTGCATTGATGTGATTTAAAATATTTTTAAGCGAGAGATCTTATTTGTTTCGAAAACGCGGGGTGAATGCCGAGAGGCGAAGTTACGCTATCGTTAGTTCTAGATAACGTTATGGAAATATTTTTTCTTCATTGCACGAACAGCATTTGATCTTTTACAGCGCGAGTTTTAATTCGTACATTTTGGTCTTTTCCTATAACCAATCATTCGTAGTTTTACATTTACAATCGGAAATTACTATGTACGCCCGGATAAACAAACGGAACGTTGAAGTATTATTCTATAACGAATGGATTGTATCGATGTCTAACTTAAGTCAAGTGATGTTACTGTCCCAAGGATCCTTTGTTCAAGCTTCGTGTACTCAATATAAATATATTACGCATCATAGTAAAATTGATGGAATGTTATTGGAATCATTCACTTCTAGAACGTAATTCGATCTGGGCTCCTAGGTTATCAACTGAATGGAATGGTCAAACGTTAGGAACAAAATTATTATTTATAATGTCTCTTATGTGTTACGTCAATACATTATGTATATAAGGCAATATATGTCTTGCATAATAAGCATATGTTTATACAATACAAAGCATTTGTGTTAGTTTTTAAGCAATATTTTACACATCAACTTCCTTAAAAGTTTACACTGCTCTGTGTAAGCCTTACATTTTAAGTTGCGGAGGGGAAATTATTCTTGCTTTTAATTCAAAGAGGCCTCCAAATCTTTATTACCAGATGTGCATTTCGTATTAGATCCTCCAAGCGGGTAGGGAAATGTCATTTTAATCATCTTAGCTCTAAAGACGCCGGACTGGCAATTGAAAACACTTTTTATCTTTCGTGTTAGATTTTCCACTGAGCAATTCCATCAGCACGAATATATCTGCCTTCAAATCATTCTCACTTATGTCAGTATCTGAAGAAATGGAACCAAAATCAACTTCATCTTCTCACTCTTCCTTAAAATGTGAGTAGACTTATGTGATGACCAATGTCGAAACATTTCTGTTGGGAAAATTAGTTGGTTAGTGAACTAATAGTTCTTCCTACAGTAAGACTGAGTCATTGTTGTAGATCACATGAAGTGATTTCAAACCTACAATTGGCGGCGAATCCTTCCAACGTTCGTGGAGTTTCATCTTGCAAGCTTGAATTTCTTCCTTCGTAATCCGGAGGCAGCAAAGAATTTTCATTACTGCATTAACACATGCCGTAAATAAATTACGTCAACAACTTTATACCTGTTTGAACGAACAGCATTCTAAACTGATCTTTTAGCAGATCCGCAGACTCCGTCAACTGATCTTTCGTGAGGGATGTTTCGAAGAAATACAAAGTTACTGTTAGACCTAGGTCTTCTATCGACACAGGTTTGACAAGGAGTATCGATTGTTATTTCAGCCGCACACTTATCGGAGAAAAAAACAACAATACAATCTTAAAAAAACCAATTCGTTGAGATGAAGATAGAAATTGTGTTCATTCAATTCAGTGTTTAAAATATGGCCTCCTCGGACTTCAAGGACACTGTAAACACAGCTAAAAATATTAACTCTGTATAGACATGCCTAAAAAGAAGAAATGAAGATTTCACATCCCCCTTTTTTTATATCCTCTAAAAATGTAAATATACATTTTTAAGGAAAACTCCTCTCTGTAAGTCTACCGTAGAGAACTGAACCTTGCGTCTAAATTTTGCTTGTTAATAATGGTCTGAAACCTAAAAATAATATAATTTCGAATGAAACCTGAAATCTTCACTCGTCCCTGGCTAATTCTTTTAACATTCCTTTAATGAGTAACCCAAAAAGTCGCGATTCAGTTTATTCAAACTTTTATGTCACTCAGACTTTAAATTATTTTCATACTTTATAAATTAACACGAAGAAAGCACATTGAAGAAAGAGTTCACACAAGAAAGTTACTATTATGGTCACACCCGGAACACTTCTTTTAAAGTTAAAAGTATCGTCAGGAAAAAATAAACATTCATGCAAGTATAGAACTTATTCTCACGTAGATTGCTGTTAAATGAATTTCTTGTTTCATATAAACATAACTTGAAGCAAGATGTAGTTCCTAATGTTACACTTTAAAGAGCTTAAATTTCATAATTTCTCAACTCAGGTTTCTACAACGTCACTACGAGGAAACTACTAACACTGCTACTTCCCACCATACTGTTTTGAATAGAAACATTGATCTTCTCTTCAACCCATCGTTTCCAAATCAACCATATTTGTCTTTGGTCCGACTTAACTCGAACTATTGTGATACAAACTTGAATAAATATCAAACAATCAATTCAAAATATGGAATATTTAGGCTGGCTCATCAAATTAGAGACATAGACGTTTAGTATCTTGCTATTTAAATATTATTTGCATTAATTTAAATGTTTAATATGGCAGGATCACTGGATAATTTTATCCTGTATTGGCCGCTATATTTGCTGTACACAGTTCTATGCTGTTGCCCTTCTGAGAACGATGCGACCATGACTTGTCTTAAATACATCTGATCTCTTCGCTGAACTCAAGTGTTTCTAGTTTATATTCTTTCACGCCAGGTAATTGTCGGGTTGATACTTACAGCCTATAGCCTAAACCTTCCCACATCCATTCCGTTCCTTTATCCTAGCCTTAGATAACTGAGGACCTTAAATAAAAAAAAAACAACTTCGAAGCCCGCGGCCGACTATCTTAACCGAAGTTTCCCAAAATTCCAAAATTTTCCCTCAGATTCACCAGACGTTTGCTATGATGTTACAGCAATTGAGGCTCTTACGAATACTTTTCTCAACGTCTACCCAACCGCTTCCGAGCTGCACCAAAGATGCCAGAAGCTCCTAAATTCAATGCAGTTATTACTTAATACGCATTTTTTATATTCCTCTCGTTTGTACTGTCAAATATTTGTTATTTATAGACGCAGTAAATTTAAGTAACTATTAATTTGTAAAGACTATTAAATATTATTATTCGCAAAGATAAAAGTAAGTAACTTGATGTCTAAAGGTCATTACTAGAATTAACGTTTAAATCAGTCAAGTATCTATAAGTTTGTTTTTGGAGAGTTTTCGGGCTTTTGATGGGGATTCAAGGTATGCATGTAAAAAAATCTGGTAAACATTATTTTGTATGGACCATTCTAGAAATTTTGGCTTTGGCCCGTCACGATTATAATGTGAAGCCACTCCTAGTTACAATAAACAAAAATGCATTACCCTGGCCGGATTCGATCCCACGAACTTCGGGTCACTGGCTTAACATCTCAGGCCACACGACTGCCTAGTCGACCTAATGTATCTATGTCTCGTATTGAGATGCACTTGAGAATAACTCTCATTTAGATACGATTTTCCTAAACTGCTACTTTAAACTGCTGTTTTAAATATAGTTTTAACAGCGAATACCGCTACCACTGCTACAAAAATGTTTTACCCATCCTAATTCACAGGGAAATGTATTGTACCGAATTATATAAGACATAAAACAAGTTAACATTACACTATACAAAAGCTTTGTAAGATTGAGGCGAAAGTTCTTGTGTATGTACTAAAAAATAATCTTATCAATGGGATATCAACATTCTCATTTAATTTATTTTTTTTAAAAAATGAATAAGAATATTTCTGAAAATGGTTTTGTTATTTCAACGACAAAATATCACTTGCACCAGAGAAAAAGTAATAAACATTAGTTTGAGTTTATTACGATGTAGGGTATAAGATTTATGATACTATTCAATTTCTATAATTATTTCATCGCAAATGTTAAATTAATCATTTCTATAGTTAGGTATAGAAAAATTAGCGACAAAACTCAAAATGCCTTGGAAAAACAAAACTACACAGAACAAAGGACCTGTTAGAGAAATTCTTCACATGTTCATGCAAACTGAAGCGTATTTATTCTATTACAGTTATAAGTTATTTAGTTTTTATTGTCTTTCTCTTTAAGGGCTAAGGATTTTCTAAACAAACTCAGCAGTGTAAAACAAACCACATACCTCCAGAAATATTTCTGTTCACCTTTATTCTTATTTTAGATATAACTAATCCTTCTCCTTGATAATATTCCAGAACGTATGACACAACGTGAGTCACAGAGTTTAATGTTTATTTCCTTAAGCAGTCCTAGATATTAAGTGTTTCAAATGTATTTTCGTAAGTGCGTATACCAATTTTCGTAATGCGTTACGCATAGTAAAGTATGAAATGTTCAAGTGACATCTTGTTAGAAATTTGGTAGTACTTCAAAAGTGTAATCAGAGTGATTTCTTTGTGAGCATTTAGTAACCAAGTTTATATTTTATTGACATGTATATATATTTAGGTTAATGTGTATTTCTAGGGCTGTTTTCGGAATAAAGATATATATTTGAAGGATCCATCATATTATTTGAAAGAAGATATGTTACTCTGTAGATAAGATTTTGAGAATTTCTTAATAATGGAGAAGTCGATTTGCAACGCATAATTTGAAGGAACATTAGAATAATTGAATGGAGAAAACAACTTGAAAAAATAATTCACAGTAATTTCCAAAACAACCTAGAATATAGCATGTATTGACTCTCACTTTCTTTCGCTCTCACAAACACACATACACAGATATTAACAAAACCAGACTTTTCATTCTGGTCCCATTTTGAAATTTCCATACATTCGTCGTTTGTTAACAATAAGTTGTGTACATTTCATCAGAATTTTGTTAGTAGCTGTACCACGAAATCTGTTCAGTCGTATTACATAAAGTTAATGAAACATGAAATATTACTCATTGATTATTAATTTCTGGTAACTGTCTAAAATAAAACAATACACGTTGTAATGTTTATATTTTGTACTAAACAACAAATATATTACGTTATCAAAACATAGAATCTATCAACCTAAGAGCAAAAATAATATTTTGGGAAGGGTGGCCAGAAAATCTATCGGATCAACTAACAATTTTAATTGGTATGTTTTCGATTAGTACTGCGAACACCTGAGTTATCACGTCATACTTTACGGACTTTCGTAAATAACGTTGCATTAGTTTGAATATAGTAATCTTTATTATAATTATAATTATTTTTGTTCTGCTGTTCGAACACACGAACAGAAACCGAATATATGTTTTCGATAGAGAGATATTAATTTATATCGTAATGTTCTGCTGGAGTATCGTAATATTTTCATTAGGACACTGTAGTGCGTAGTAGGTAGAACAAAGGGTACGCGGAATTGATTTTCTCCTAGAACCAGTTCTATTACAAAACTATAAAAGTGCGATACAAGTTAATACAATTAGCGTCACGAACCTGGGACTGTAGCAAGTTTATATAAGCTTATGACCTTCTTTTCTCCTTGAGTTATGTCTCAGATAAGTAGGTTAGGGTCCTGCAACAGTTTCATTGCAAACTGTGTACAAAAAGAAACAGACGCCAGTTTCATTGCAAGCTTTGTGCTATTCAACTGCCGCGACTCCAATGGAAGTCGTAAACGGTTTATGTTCAAGGGGACACACTGTACAAACTGTGCATATTAGATAGGAAAAAATCATATCAGTTCCAATGCAAACTCTGTATGAAGAAGTGCTTGGTTTCCAATGCGACTTGTAAGCAGGAAGGTTCGAGAGAGGTGAGGAGTGATCCTGGTATCCTAGATGTTGGGATATTTATAGGTGTGTTTGCGAGTGGTCCTAAGTCCCTCCTTCAGCTATGCTGGCTACTCTGGCTGCGACACAAACTCCACCTGCGGATGATACTTGAACTGTTGTTGTCCTCTACTTCTATGATGGTTTGTGTAATTTACTATTTGCTTATGCTCCTAGTAGTGCACACATTTGCTTACGTAGCGTAGTACACACTTTATTGTTTGATTACATCTTGAGAGGGTGGCACGTGCTCTCAGGAACGAGGTTCATTACATGTCTCTCTCTTGCTTGAATAAAATATAGAGAGACAAGAATAAGATTTTTGGGGGAACTTTTGTTTTGTTTTGTTCACACACTCATGGTTTAACGCTATGCACTATTATTCCCAATAAATAATTCCCTTAAATTGTAGAACACACTATAAACACTGTAGCATGTAAAGTAATCACTATATTTCCTTCATAAAATAAACACTCTGTTATGTACTGTCGTTTATAATTGCTTCGTATGCTGTAGAGAAAACGTACTATTCCACTGGAGCCAGCAGAATCTGTCGGGATGACGTCAGTAACAATTGGTATTGTTGTATAAAGCAAAGTTCAATGTAAGACGTGTCATGCACGGTTTCACTATCAGGGTGTACTATCCGATCAGGTTCGAGATCATTGTTCCTGATATTTGTAATGTTCGACTTGAAGGATTTAGAATTCGATAGAATATATATATAAACACAAATGTTAGGTGGAAGGCTAACACGGCGAACACTATTATGGTGTGTAGAGAAACATTTCTTGAAATATAGTTCCTTTGCGCTTGTGGTTTCTTTATAAGTCGATATAAAAAAAAACACATAACAATGTTTATAAGCACAAAAACGACCAACATGAGAATCACTTTCGGTATGTTTGAAACGGAACTATTATATGCAAAAGCAGATCAGAGAATTTGTTAGGTAGTTTATTTTCTCGTGGTTCACGAGGCTTTGTAAAGCGGTTAATGATTTTTGTAGAGTTTGTAGGCTGAATGAAATTTAAATATAACTTCTCAGGTAAAGTAAAGTATACAATTTCCAATTCAGTTGTTTGCCTGGTCCGTAGATTCATAGTTTTTATGATAATTTTATCAAAGTCCTAATAAAAAAAAATATGAATTTAAAATGATTAATATTTTCTTGATCAGGTCAGTAATTCGCCAGGTTCTGAGAGATATTTCTTATCCTTGACAAAATAAAAGATTGAAAAATGGCTGCATCGGTTTTAATTAACTGTGAAAGTAATCTTTCTTATTGCTCCATTTTCTTTTTCTTTTTTGGTTTCTCTTTTTTAAATATCTGTTCAGTTACCTATCGTGTGAAAAGTTTCGCTTGCCTAAAGTACCGTAGGAAGTCGTTAGGCGGCACTGATGTTCGGTATCTTGGTGCGTATCATCATCCTGTAAGAAATTCTGCTATAAAAACAATTGCATTTTTAATCAATTAATTTATGTTCTTTGGGCAAATTATTTTTATTTGCTGTATTTCCTTTCACTCTTATGCCTTTTGAAAAATATGTCATGCAGTAGCCAATGCGAGTTTCGTTGTTGATATTTTACTGCTGCTGTTCAGCGTAATACGGTTTGATATGATCAACTGAAATCTTTTGCAGTGGCTGTGTGTAATTTGAAGAAAAAAACGCCCGATATATATTTTGTTATTTTTTCCATTACCTTGTAAGTTCCTATCTATTTCTTGACTCAATTTTCTGGCAAGCTTTTCTGGCGTATGGTGAAGTAAACCAAGATGTTGTCGCCTGGCGAGAATTCTGTTTCATCATGTTTAGCGTCATAGAACTTCTTTTAAGTCAGGTGGTGTTTTAGAATATTTTTGGCTGCTTTCTGACGTACTTTAAGCAGTTCTTCCCGTGGGATCTGGATGTATGATGTTACGCCCATTTGACAATCTGTAAAGGATCTCGGATGTAACCCATTAACAGAAAATGTGGTAACTTCTTCAAATTTGTTTGGATGGAATTGCTGTACGCAAACACGTCTTCTGGTACTTTCTCCGGTCAGTTATTTATGTCATTTTGAACATTGTAGTCCAGTATATGATGCAGGTTCATAATATCCACGTCTGCGAGGCCAGATTTAGAGTGCTTGTAGGTGAGGCTAACTTTAACTTCAATATCATACCCCTTTCCTAAATTTCTCATCACATGGCTGGTGTGTGAAGCGTTTAAGTCCATAATAATTCTGTTTGTAGATAAAAATTTCAGAATGATCTATTTATTTAATGTATTTACTAACCTTTTCCACTGGTATTTTGTCTACTAATTTATTAATCATTATATTCTTACATGTATGAATTTTCTAGTATTACCTACGGGATTTCCTCCGAATTTATCGAAAACGAACTCTTCACCGATTTTCCCCATCGGGTAACATAACAGTTCTGCCTTTTTTCTAAGAAATTTCTTAAGAAAATTGCAGAGTTTACAAGATTTAGTTTTGTATCCTAAATAAGATATCATATTAGGTATATAATATTCCTGTAGGCAAAATTTCATTACTATACCAAGTCCATAATATCCACTAGTTGGGTGTGAGTGGATGTTTTCGAACCAAATGTCTCGGATCGATTCTGGAACACACAAAATAAAAAATATCCATGGCGAGGATTCTTCTGTTTTCCTTAAGAATGTCATGTTCTAAACACTAAAATTTGGCTGGTCTCATTGCGAAAGGTTTTACTGGTTTGTACCCTAGTAGAGCATTAATTATGTCAGAGAAGAATGTATCAATTTTTATGCCTGTTTCCGCGTTTCTTCTGGAAAAATGTCTTGGGTACACAAGACATTGTTTTCTAAAATATTACTACGAAAGACTGTGTCTTCTGAATCCCTGACAATGTCTGAGTTTATGTGGCGTTTACCTAAATTTGTTCCGGATCCTTTTTTTCTTCCTCGTTATCTTCCAATTCGTTTTCGATGGTTGCCCGTGGTTCCAACGATGAGAACAAATCAGCCGATTGATGTAAACTTTTCCGTCTAACTGTGAAGGTGAAGTTATTCAGAAAAAAGGGAAAGGGTGTAAATTCATCTACACGGTCTGGTTGAGTCTGTAGATTCGTGATACATTTATTGTCAAAAAAGAACGAACAGTCTGTTCAAAAGGAAGTACCGAAAATGGCGCACTACGTATCTACTTGAAGGCATTTTGTCTGATATGTGAAGCTTTTCGTTTCACTTCTAGAGATCCTTCTGGAACAGTTAGCAACCACATTTTTCTTGGGTTGCGGGCTTGAAGCTCGTCAGGATTCCCCCATTCTAGGTTTGAGAAACATTCATTGTAGACACGTGTTTCCATATTTTCATCAAAATGAGAAAGAGAGGGAGCATTAAAAATAGCTTATTTCAGGTGTTCAATGAGGTGATATAGTTCGGGAATCTATTTATACTTGACAACTGTGGCTAATAGTTATTAAAAATGCTCGATTTTCATGCTGAAGAAACAAACGTCGTGGCGAATAAACGAGCAGACACCAAGGAAGCTTTTAAGCTGACGTTAAGTGCGTGTGTGTTCGAATTTCCAAATTTTTCGTGCTATTATATCAGATCCCCCCCAAAGCTGATGGCCTATTACCTTCAAAAACCAACAATCTTTTACCCACTTAAGACTATTACCCAGAACCTAATTTTGATACACTGTCCAACCAGCGGATTTGGGCGGATACCTCCTAGGTGAACAGGTTCCACAACCTGCAGCGAAAAATTTTTGAAAATGAGTTTCTTAAAATGGTGTTTTAATGCTACTCAGACTCTAAATTAATAAGCAAAGTATTGTTCTTATTTAGGGGAACTTTTTTAAACATTTTAGTACAATACTACAAAATAGAACAGCTTAAGGTTGTGAAAATGTATTTTGTACGAAAACTTGTTTATAAAAAAGGTTATATTGTAAAAAAAAATGAGAATTGCTAAATTTCATATTATTTTAGAAGAACTTGAGACTTCAAAATTTTAAATTAGAAAAAACGGAAAAATAAATTTAATACCTTTCTCGTAAAATTCCACAGCTGGATCCTGGATATATCGAAGATTGTCGAATTACTACTGTAACTATTACGATACCTTAGCACAGCACACCTTATAGCTATTATGTACCTGTGAAATGAGTAAACAATAGGGATATCTAAATAAAATATTTTAATATTAAAGAGTGAAAAGTATGTGACTGGACCGGGGATCGAGCCCGGGACCTTTG
>JAGDQP010067124.1:0-11189 GCA_022664845.1 Lepisma saccharinum
AGTTTATATAACAATAAGTGAAATAATATATTATGAAATATTTATGACGGATAGAAATCTCATGTATTCCTTTAGAGGGTGAAAAAGAGCATGTTGTAAAATTTGAATTTGAACTTAATTTTAAAGCCTTTAGGCAATTTTGGCTCAGACTGGATGGATGGATGATTGGTGAAATGAAGAAAGTGGGAGGAAACGGGAGAACTCCGAGAAAACCCACGCACACAGTGTTTGTCCAATACAAAGTCCACAAGGCACGAGCAGGATTTGAACCGATCACTCAGGCCTCAGAGGTGAGCGCTCTAACCATTAAGTCACCGCGGTTCAAGTGCACGTTGTGCAGAATCTAATTATTAAAGAGACTAACGAACCAGACCATTGGAGGAACAGAGGGTCTCGAAGGATGGCTAGTGCTGTGTCAAGCATGCATTATTAAAAGTGAAACTATGTAACGGTCTCCAACTAGCTGGCAAATAAACTTGCAGGGTTTTGTTGCTTTAATGTAAAAATACACAACGTTATCATTAAAACATATTCTATGATTAAATTAGTTTCTGTGTTATCGAGTGTTTTATATTTATTCCAAGTTCATATTTTCTTTGTTTCATGCTGATCATTGTAATCATACACTGTACAAATCATATTGAATGTTCCCGGAAAAAATCGTGGTGTATAAACGACATTATTGCAAGGATT
Organism: Lepisma saccharinum; assembly: GCA_022664845.1. Classification (NCBI taxonomy): domain Eukaryota; kingdom Metazoa; phylum Arthropoda; class Insecta; order Zygentoma; family Lepismatidae; genus Lepisma; species Lepisma saccharinum. The sequence continues at coordinate 694 of JAGDQP010067124.1, forward strand.
CTTAAATTTACGGGGGAAATCACCAACTCTCAAGAAAGTGGATCTACAGAAGTTGAAAATCAAGAACAGTGCTGTTCCGCAAACCGAAACTGGCTTTAAAAGACGAGATCCATTACAGCCATGACAGCAAAACTTAACAGTATTACAGTTTTGAACATTTGATAGAGCGATCAAAATTGTGCTTCGGAAAGACGTTGGATTACTTTGAAAAATTATTAATACAATTTGCAGCAGTACCTTTAACTTTTCATTAACTAGCAGCGGTCCTTTAACTTTATTGTCAAACCTTGTAGGTTGCAGTCCAGGGGGTTAGTGTAGAAGTTGAATTATCAAGATTTGTAATACGTTCTTCTGGATGAGCTATTGTACCTGATAATCAGCCTGTAGCATAAACACGTAGAATCGCTGTAACAGACTTGAAGTATTAGTTTCGTAATTTCGTCGCTTCACTTTTTTTTTTTTTTTTGCTACACTTTATTTTTGTGTCTCAAGCGTAAAGTTTATAATCAATGTGTCTTACCTGTAATGATGTATGGCTGTTAAACTTGGACATTGAATGGGTAAACGACTCAAAGGTTAAGAGTCACACAAAGACCAATGATGAGATGCATGTTAGGAATAACCAGGAGGGACAGGAAGCCAAATGAATGGTTTCGCACACAAACAAAGGTAGATGATGTAATTAATACTGCGAAGAAGATGAAGTGGAGATGGGCCGGTCACATAGCTAGACGAACAGATGGAAGATGGACGACAGATGTACTACAGTGGATTCCTAGACAAAAGAAGCGACTGAGACGACGTCCAAATGCAAGATGGGTAGATGAAATCAAGCGTTTTTCAGGAGCTACATGGATGAGGATATCAGCAGACCGAGATATGTGTAAAGAAAAGGGGGGCCTTCATCCAGCAGTGGATAGAAAATGGCTGAATATGATAGTCGTGATAATGACTTGATGAAGGTCAGAATTGACTAGAGTTTTACAAAAAAGATGTTCAGATAGTCATATCTTGACACATATTACACAACACTAAGTACAAATATTTCACAAGTGTGCATACAAAGGGATTTTACGTAATGCACATAGAATGCGTGTACCCCCTTGAGAAGGCATAGAATGTGTGCGAACTGTTCAGGAATTTGGAAAGTAGCATATTTTGAACATTTGAGAAGTTCAAGATTAATTACAATTTTCGGTAGAAGAACCTACAGGAATAGTTGGTCGTATCCCACTTCCTCATTAAAATTCCGTCAAGTGCTGACTTTTGGATCTGGAAGATGAGAAACATCTTTACAAGCTGAACGAGCTTTTCGGAACTCCAAATTGTACCAGGATATTGTATAGTTTTTTCCTTTGGGTTGAGTCATATGCTTTCCTAAAATCGATGAACAATCTATGAACCGCCCCATTGTATTCCCACTTCTTCCCTAATATTTGTCTCAAGACAAAAATCTGATCCAACGTAGATCGATTTTATTCTAAACCCACATTAGAGATATCCAGTTATTTCATCTACGTATACACTTAGGCGTGGTAGCAGGATATTACTCAATACTTTGTAACATGTTGGGAGTAAAGAGATTCCGCGGAAATTATTGCAATCAAATTTAACGTTCTTTTTTTAATGAACCGGAACTATCACTGAGTTTTTCCTTTCCTTGATGTAAATTCCTGGTGATCTGAATTTCTTCATTTTCTTTATTTATATTTCGACCTCGATCTCGCTAGGTTCGAGTATCCACAATTCTGCGGAGTGGATTTCAATTTTTTTCTGTTTCGTCACTTGTGTTTACACTAAGAACCTTGTCAAAATAGTTTTTCCACACATCGAGAAATTTAGTGGGATTCACCTGAAGATCTCCACGTTCATTTCTAATCATTCCTAACCTTTGCTGATAACTTCTTCTTAACGAGTTTGCTTACTCCTTTATATACGGAAATGAAACCAAAATGCATACAAATTGTTTCTGAGTATCAGTACCCTATCGATATGGATTTTTACGCATTCGGCTTTCATTTCCGTCGTTATTTCGAGAAGAAATTGATGTTTCCAGGTTATTGTATTACCTAATGCTAGCATCACATACCCTTATCTCTCACAACATTACATTTACGGCAAAACTGACTTCAGAAACGTATTTCCCGTAAAATTCTAGCCCTGAATGACATACCACAAGACCGCTTTCCAATTTAAGAAAATCAATCAAGATTCAATATGGCGGACTTCAAGATGGCGGCCATGAAGAATATACCCTCCACAAGGTAGCACCTTCTAGTCAGTACCCACAACTATTCATTAATACCTTCCAATCAGCACCTTTTGAACACGAACAACTTGTTTCTCTGATTTTTATATACAAAGATGTATGTTCATATCACTTACCCCTATTTAGCTCCGAGTCTAATAATCCATCAGTACGTATATTTTGACCTCCTCTATCGAATGCCTATGGTCTGGTCGGTCGATCCGAAATGTGGTTCGTAAAGTTTCCTTGTTAGTGTTGCTACCAAAAGCGCGCTGTCAACTCTGGCTCAGTGTTGCCACAATGGCCCATTATTGCCTGACTCAGTGTTTCCCGCTCACGTTCAGTGTTGCCATATTCTTCAGCATTTCGGCCTTCAAAAATATTTCTAATCGTTATTTGGTATGAACCCGGTAGCACAATTTAAAATGAGTCAAACCAATTTTTTTATCACTTTTGTATTTTCGTACATTTCGCGCACAGAATATGACCTACTAACTTAAACGGACACATTTTCTCCTCGAATTTATTCAATATATAAGGAGAAAAGTGACGAATTTATTCCTTTGTTGATCGAGTTGGTAATAGCAAACGGTTACACCGAGACCATGCAGGTTTTAACCCCGCTCTCGTCAAATATGATCCTGTTTCCTAGGCTACCAAAAGAGCGCTTATTGAAACACTATAAAATGTATTCAATTAGTGATTGAATATGGAAAATTAGACTCAATAAAAATGTACAAAAAGTGCATCCTTTTACAGTTTATAGTTTAAAAAATATACATCTATGATCATCTGAATGATTACTCTACTCTGAGGAAGGTAATATAAAACAAAAAAACAACAATAATTTTTTCGAGATAATTTTTCCTTTAATAACGCATGGACATATCACTAAAGACAAATAAAAATGTACAATCATGCAACATTGCTTTTTATATTTATATGTACAGATATATATATATTATGTATTTTGTATTGTTAATAACAGTATCAAGAAAAAATGTGAAAACATAGCGAATCTTCTTTTTACATATATATATGGTACACAAGACCCTTCAAAAACAAAAAAAGAATCTATATTTTACATAAGCATGTCTTCGACATACAATATTTAACATTAAATTCTTTGGTACGTACGTGTTTATATGAAACAATATATATATATATATTAGTTTTATATAGAAAAGAATGTGTTTTTCTTAAAAAATAAAAATATTAGAATATTATTTCTTTCCTTGAATAATTAAATAGGATGTCAGAATTACTTGAAGTTTTCGTAGCAAAAACTGGACAAGTCCAGAAATTCAGTTTTTGAGATAATGGCTCCTTGTTCTTTACAACTAGCTCCATCTTGTGATGTTGAATTATTTTATTCAAGAGGTGGAAAACTTTCCAGATTCGAACATATCGGAAAGTCAAAAATCTTCAGGAGCTAAACAGTTTTTTTTTTTACTTTCTTTAAAAACAAAGTTTCTGGACTTGTCTGGTTTTTACTAACAAACCCTCAATCTTACTCAATATTTTATTTGACTAGATACAAATCAGCAGTTCATCGTGTATTTGAAAAGGCAACAATTCAGATGCTTTGAGAGTAAGCTAGGGGGTGGAGGGGCTATTTGTGCGTTCTTGTAAGAATTTCCGCTTAGAGAAATGGTTCATGTTTTTGCTTTCGGTGCGATAGGTTTCGGTTTCGATTCTAAATACGGGCTTAGGATGTTACATGAGCTTAATTTGGAAGCTACTTAAATATAGAAGTAATGGAGTCTAGTCTCAGAGACCTCGGGGTAGCCGAGAGTTTAGAACGCTCGCTTTCTGTGCGTGTGGTCACGGGTTCAAATCCCGTTGGGACCAGTTGAGCGGAATGTTTCTGAGCTCACTTTATCAAAAATTGTAGGTCTCGTTTCACTCTCGTCCTTAGAAGCTCAAAAGCTCGCTTAGGACGTTAATAACAATTCACTCACTCACTCCAGTCTCGGAAATCAAACCAAGCGGCGATGGTAGTTGTTGCACCCATCAAGCAACACCGAATTGAAAGTGTTTTGACAGACCAAGGTACGATGTGGTCTGTAGCACCGTGAAATGCATTCTTAAAAACGTGTACACTCACAAACAAACTTTCTTTTCTTTCACATAAAAAGAGCATTCTATGAATAACTTAGTGTTCCCTGTGGATGGATGGTAACGCTCACTGCCTTGTAATCAAGGAGTACCGGGTTCGATTTCCGGTTGGAACACTAGTGGTTCGGAACCCACGTTAAACTGCAGGTTTTGTCCGTAGGACTTTATCCTCATCCGATGGAAAGAGGGCATGACAAACCACCAATCGGTTCACCTTAGCCTTCTAATCAGGATCTCCTTTCGGACAGAACAGTCAAGATCATAATCATCATAATGAACTCACGCCATCTCTAGAAAAGATTAGATAGAATTATAAGAACTCTGTTAAGGATTGGTTCTGCACCAATGTTTTCAATGGAGTGGAACTCACCAACCCTCAAATTTGAATCCAAGATTACGTGCACAGGTAGTATGTACAATCCTCATCTTTGAACTTTTATTCACTTTCGTAAAGTTTTATTTATTTTTATTATTGAATTTTGTTATCTGAGCTGAGTTTAAAATAATCATTACGTGTTAGTAGTAGTAGGTTGCCAAATAAAGAAAAAAAAAATACCAAACAGATTATTGATAAAATGATTCACACGACTTCTCCTTAACAATGTCCTCCCTTTCTTACTAAAATTTAACACTATAGAATAGATTTTATACTGACTGAAAAACTTGATGTGACATTTACAAGATAAAAGAAAATATATCCGTTTAATTAATAAACAAATCAGCTGACAGTCGTAAACAAACTTGTGGCACCCGACATGAATTGTTTCGTCTCACGGCTCAAACAACTTGGTCAACAATATTAATAATAATGCTACGGAAAATAGAAAAAAAGACTGAAATATGGAAAACTGATAACAAGTTGTAAAGAGGTTGTATAAGCCCCATGGGATATAAACTGCCCTGAAAAAAAGGGACAAAACACTGCAAGGGTAACTTGTCCTTGTCCTCTAGTGTTCACAGGTTCCTGTCACATTATTTCCCTGAAAATACTGAAACATTTCCCGCCTGCTAAGTTTACTTTCAAAATTACAGAAAATTAAAATGTGAAAGTTGCAAAAAGTTTCAACAAAATTTCCCTGCTTTTTCCCTTTTACCCTTCATGCGGCCCAAATCTTCCCGTTTTACGGGACATTTCTCTCCACCTGACAACACTGTTGTTCCCTTGTGTAGAAATAAGAAGCAATTGAAAACCAGGACTTATGTGCAATACCTAGAAACATTCCCTCTACTCTAAAAAAAAAATAAAGTTAAAAGTGGAAAAAGCAACAATTTGAAACTCAATTTTGATAGTTCGAAAATGAAGTCAACCAACCATCTCCTATATATTTCCAAGAGAGAACTGAATATTTAACAAGTAAACCACAATACCAAGTTTTTTTTTTAAAAAAAAAAGTCTGAAAATTAAAGAAAAGAAAATGGGAGGAAACCAAAAATAAAATATAACAAGTAAGGACATTCAAAAAACTGGGAGAACAGTGACTGAAGAGTCTGAACTGAAAACTCGGATTCCAGACCTAACTTTGGTCTCCCCCAAAGAGATTATCAGAAATAAAATACTGGTCATGTGTAGCGTCGGTAAGAAGTCTGTACTAGTTACCGGCATTAATACTAGCTTGTTCTTTAACAACAACAAAAAAAGAGTCACTCATCTCTTGATTCAACTTGTGAACGGTAAAAGTCTACAGCATAGTACTGCATGTGGTTACTACTGAGGTCAAAAGTACCACCATACCAAGTTTATTTAAGATAGGATGTATTCCATATTTCCCGTACAATCTATTAAACCATTTTTACGATTTTTTAAATCAAGAGAAGAGCGATTACATTTTTTAAATCAAGAGAAGAGCGATTACATTTTTTTTTTATAAATCAAGAGATAAACAATTACATTTTTTAAATCAAGAGATCAAAAAGGTGGCAAAATTTCTAGTCCTACCAGTGAGATTCTCGCTTGTTGGCAGCCCTGTTTCTTTCCTTCGATGATTCATGCAACAATGTGTATTTGAATGCCTATTCCCCACAAAATAGTACCTGTATCATCCTCTGCAACGATTTACTCCAATTTTAAGCCGCAGGGAGTCACGGATCTAAACCTGAACGAAAGGTATTCAGGATGATATGAAAAGGTATTCAGGTATTGTTTACTTTAAAATTGTTGAACAAAATTAAATACTTTAAATAAAAATGAATAGGAAGAGTTTCAACACGAGTGGAAACTCGGACTCTGAATTTTGTCCTTTTACGAATACCTTTTCTTTACGCATAATTTCCTTGTTCTTTCAAGTGAGTCGGTCGATTTCTCTAAAAAACAAAGAAGTAGCAAATATATAGATGTAGATGGAAGGAGGGAGGGAGACAAGGGGAGCAGAGGAGATAGAGTATCTAGGTTGTTGAGTTGTAGCAGCGAACACTTTTAGTAAGGATTCTTTCGGAATACTTATGAGATAGATCTTCACCCATACTAACATGACTTCCCCCCCTCCCCGCCTCCTCTGCCGCCGCTTTCCCCCAACTCTGCAAAAGTAGATAGCAAGAAGACAAAGTGAGAAACAGGAAAGACAGATGGCGTGAATGTCTTCAGAGTGTATATAGGGGAAGTCGGGGTGTTAAGAGAACTCAATTTTTGTCTCAAGTATCACTTTCGCCCTGAAAGGAAAAAACACGTACGTTGGAATCGGGGCGAGGCAGAGGGGGATGAAGGAAAAGGACTCTTGTATAAATTTAAAAGTCATGTCTACCTCTAAAATAAAATAATACGATTTCTTTTTCATTGTCTAATATTCTGTTAGTAATACAATTGACTTTCTGTGCAGCTTAATAGCATTCAAATTGATAGTGATAGAGATATCAAAAAATGCTTTGCATGGAGTTGGAGGAACATTTGTGTACTGTTGCAGTGTTGGGGGGGGGGGGGGAAGATGCTAATATCTTGATTTCCGTTTTATACACAAATAATAAGTAACTTATTTTATGTGTCGTAAAGAACTGGATTCTGTGGGGCAAGTCTATCATTGTTGATAAAATCAACAATAGACGACTTTATTAACAAACGACTCAGCAGGGATGAATTACTCAAAGGAAAAGAATGTCACTTTGTGTTGTGTGCAATTGTTACAAACAGTTCCATTTCTGTAAAGAGAACTTTAAGGGTTAGCTTGATTATTTTACCCTGCTCATGACAGTTGTAAGAAAAAAGATATTGGGAAAAGAAAGAAAGGGGGAAATTCGCTGACTTCTCCATCACTCTTACGTTTGAATTTCGCCTCTTACTCAGGTTGTCACTTGGGCCCTCACCCTCACGTGCTGAGGATGAATTTGCGTCATTCTTCATGGCGATAGCCGTCATGAGGTTAAAAATCTTTGTGGCAAGTGAACATAGAGGGAATTTTCTCGGTAAGAAGGGAAAATATTAACTTCACATGGTACTTAAATTCCCTTCCAAAATTGTAAAAATAAATAAAAAAAATCTCAATTTATTGTTTCTCTTCTACATTAAACATCATAAAATAATTCTATTCAATAAAAATAACGTAAAATGTCATCCAAAAGCAATGGCGGATCCTGAAAGGGGGCGCTCTTGTCAAGGGAAAATATTTTTTATAGCATTAAATTACAGTTAACCTTGGCAAAGTGTCTAATTTGTCCAGACGTATCAATTTTGGGAGATGGATATCGAATTCATATTTAATGATGATAAAACTTAACAATAAACAGGGACATGCGATAAATTTACCTAATAATAATCACTTAATAGGAAAATATACAAAAAGTTTCCCGATCTATCAACCTAACATGTTTAAACTGGGTTCCGAAATATTCAACACAAAGAAAGACCCCGCCAAGAATCAAACAATTCCTTGATTACACGATGCGTAAACTACACGTCTAACAAGGATATAGGAACAAATTCATACTCCTACGATATAAAGCCTTTAGCCTTTCGAGTAAATAACTCACTGATGATGATAATACGTGACGATGATGATGATGTTCATCATAAAAATATGTTACAAAGCATCTGAACGTTTGCCATTTCAATGTAAAATTACCAGAAAGACTTAAAATATTGTCTGCCCTTTTTTTTTTAATTTATAGAGAATTTGTGAAAATTTACCAAGCATGTGTAGAATGCAAAATTAGGTTTTGTACAACCATCTTTTTTTAAAATATATTTTTTGACACTTTTCAAATTTAGTTTATTGAAAATATAGAATTTCCTACATACAAAACAATAGCAGTCAACTGTGTAGCCAAAAAAAAAACTCAAAATAAAATAGATCATATTGCACTAATTGTGTAACAAATTACATTTAAATATTTGACATAATAATTAATAGTAATAATAATAATAAAAACTTCTATGCTCAGGTTTTACATATTATGAACAAGAGAAAACATTTAATAAATTAGAGATATTTTGCTTTCCTTCAAATTTGTAATGAAAAGGAAAAACAGTGAACCTACTTTTAAAGATCATACCGTATTCACAAAAGTTACAAATAATTGCTGCTTCTTCACTCTTTCACAGTTTTCGTGTTGGTCTCTATGTTCTCTTAAAATATATATCTTTTTAGTATTGCACTATATTTTGTGTTGAGGAATGTAATAATTAGCGGAGGTAGTGAAAAATATCTAATTCAATAGTACTAAAAATCAATTAGATGTCATACGGTTTCTTTTTGAGCTTTACGTAATTCAAATTTGAATTCAACCTATAAATGAATTTCGTGAAGACTAATCTACCTGTTATTCATCTTAAGCTTCCATCGTTATCATTTCGAGTAAACTAGTTGAAAAATTTTAATCACGAGTTAACTCGTTGAAAAAATTTTGATCACGAGTTAACTCGTTAAAAAAATGATCACGAGTTAACTCGTTGAAAAAAAAAGTTGATCACGAGTTAACTCGTTGAAAAAATTTGATCACGAGTTAACTTGTTGATATTTTTTATTACGGCTTATTGCCAGTCAACGTAATCAACACTTAGTTTTCTGTCTTGGTAGCTTATTCGCCTAAATGCGTGCAGCGTTTCCTCGGATCAGCGTTATAGAATTATTACGTTTTCATTTTCTGATATTTTATTGGCAAGAAATGTTTCAGGTAAAGAGATCACATGATTTAGTTTCATACTGTAAAACATTTTCAAGCAATATTTTATATTATAATTAACCAGCACTAACCGTTTGAATTATCTTTCATTCAATTACTTTCTGGGTGAGGAATGACTCAGATAATACAAGTTCATTAAAAATTATTAACGCAAATTTTGATATATTTTCTAAAAACTAAAAAGGGATGAATTTTCCCGAAATTCATTTGTCATTCAAATTTGAATTATGTGCCATTTACTGTAGATTATCATGGTTTTGTACTGTATAAATTTCAAAACAGTGCAATTTTTTTTTTACATTTTCTCCACTCAAATTGGGAAACAAATGAAAACATATAGCTTAATTTGTACTTATCAGCAAATGTAATAACAAATTGGAATGAATGAAAAACAAATGTCTCGCAAGAAAATTGTAAATGTAATATTTTTTAATCATTTCAAAAGAGAACACCATCATTATTTCATAACGACTTTGGATCGAAAAATGATGTTTTGTTGTGTTTGGTTTGTTGTAAAGAGAAAAACACACATACACAAAAAATCTTACGTATTACATTCAGAACTTAACGAACGTTACACTTCATCTCCCCTTCGTCCTGGATTTTCCTTTTTAGTTTGTTTGTTAAATTCAATAGTTAACAATTTTCTTAAATAAATTTTCGAAATCTCTGCGAACTACACTGGAGAATTGTAAACTGTATATTATAGATGGCACTTGAATCGCACACACACGCACAGAAACAGCACACAATTGTTCTTGTGAGGACTGTTGAAGGTTAACCATTGCTTTTCGAATTTCGTCTATGTTGATCGCATATTTGATTTCGGCTTTGCACACACTCACACACACGTTATTTATATACAGGATATATTTAAATTCGCTCAACAAAATTCGTGTGGAATCTCTACAATTGAAAATTTTCAACAATATCATTAACTTTATTCTCAGGACGAAAGTGGCCTAAGCCGACCGGAAGTCCATCCCGGGGACCTGCGGGCCTTGAGTAAATTTACTTTATT